>JAOWBL010000023.1:8249440-8262298 GCA_028564865.1 Zenarchopterus dispar
ATAAATAAATACAGGCCAAATTACAAAAATCAGAGCTCTTTCAGACATACTGCTATGGTGCCTTTTACACTGATCCAATCATTTTTTCCCCTCCTAACTGCTTAATCCACCCGAGGGCTCCAGTTGAACCGAGGCAAAAAGAGGCACCCAGGTTTAAATACGTGCAGAAATTTCCTCCAGATTCTCCCGAAAGATCCTCATCTGCTGTAAGGCCAGCTGGGAAATTTGATATAAGCCCTCTGGCAAGTTCTGGGTCAACCTCAGAGCCCCAACCAACTGGCTCCACATTAAAATCCATCATATCCAGATATCCGATGACACCGAATGACACAATAAACAGTGAAGGTTTATAGTAAATGTTCAGAGCATCCTATGGCAGTACACAGTGTAAACTGATCTCATTTTGAAAACAAGAAGATCTGCATCAATGTTCCTTATTTGGGATATAAAAAACATTGCAAGATTTTTTTAAAATTTAACTTTACTTGAGAAACAACAGATGTACAGAGATTTTGATGCTGATTACCATAACATTCAAATAAACCCTACTTATTATTATTTTTGCTATTATTTCTATTTCAGTGCAGGTGCACTCTTCAACAAAATCACCTAAATTGTTCTACACTAATTAATTCTTTCCTAATACAGCAAATCTCATGAAAATTCCTGTAATTTAATAACGCAGCATATTACGCAGGAAAAGTAAATATTGAAATGTTATTTTTTCCAATACTATGAAGGCCTGGTTCAGGCCTGCACTGTGTTAAAACTTTGCTAAATGAGTTTCCATATACACATGTTGAGTGTGACATGTTTAATTTCAATCACATTCGCATAAAAGCCTGTAAAGGTCAGAAGAGACATACAGGCTTACATTAATGCCATTAGAGACACACTTCCATGATATTATAAAATAATTAAATGGAGTACATCCAATTACAATCTTCTATCACAAGTCATATGTCTGCTGTCTGTCTCCGGCCTGATGACAGAGACGGGGAAGAATGCTTTCAGACCCTCTGCTCCTACCACTTTGGTTTTCCTTGAATTAACTGAATAATTTATTTAAATAATTAAATGAATGTTTGATTAAATTAAAGAATCCAATGTCCTACACTAAATTAAAGGTCACTGTAGACTTCATGGTTCACTTGTCATTTTAAAAATTTTCATTTTTCACTGGGCATTCATAAACTGCCACTTGGATAATAACATGGGGTTTTTTTTTTACGTTTGTAAACCAATACGTGTTTTCTTGCATGAACCTAGTCAAAGTACCAGAGGGATGCAGTACTACTGCTCTCTTTATCGTTTCCTCCGACAGATCTGCCTGCTTTGAGATGAGTTGATGCAAGCATTCAATTTCAACACACATTAAACTCTGTTATGCCATATGAGAAAGTAAACTAAATGGGGATTGGGGGGACTCAGGCACTTACATTACTCATGTCTGTTGTTCAGGCACTGAGATTTGTTAATTAGCTATTTTTTTAGCCATC
Organism: Zenarchopterus dispar; assembly: GCA_028564865.1. Taxonomy (NCBI): domain Eukaryota; kingdom Metazoa; phylum Chordata; class Actinopteri; order Beloniformes; family Zenarchopteridae; genus Zenarchopterus; species Zenarchopterus dispar. Next base: position 8,250,940 of record JAOWBL010000023.1, read on the forward strand.
ATCATGCTGCAAGTCATGTGTTGCCCCCCTCCCCTCGGACCCCTCTCGCATGTTGTTAAGACAGTACCACAGACAGAAACGCTTAAGAAATGCAACAATGGCATATGCTTTTTAACGCTGCATTCAGTGACTAATGAAAACTCTGATATTTCACACTCCAAATGGGAGAAAGAAATAAAAAAAAACAAACAAACAAACAAAAAAAAACAAGTATATTCACTTGGTAAATGACCAAGGTAAGGCTTACCAACTACAATTTTCACATTTTAAGTTCTTATAGCTTAAGTAAATGCAATAGCTTAAGTAAATGTAAAATATTTAACTTTGGAAGCCTGTTCTTGATCTAAAAACAACAACAGGGAAAGTACTGGTGAAGCATTAATAAATCATTTGTCCTTTAAGTGACTTAAGACAGATATGAATCAACAGAATGTAAATCTGCTGTTAATAGCAAATCAAAAGCAAGAGAGATTACGGTTTGCTGTTTCCAAGCTACAGTGAATGCAGCATGATGTACGGAGATGAGCTGAGATAAAGTTGGGAAGCTGGATATATTTACTTTGAGCTGGTACTGTGTTGTAACAGCAACTTGCAAATACAAAAATCTTTCTTAATGACATATTTTTTTTAGAACCAAGACGCTGCAAACAAAGAGCCAAGATGGTATAATATGGTGTTTGTGAGCTAGTAATCACCTCAGAGATCCACATATAGCAATTATAGCAACCCCCACCAACCGCCCCACAATCTGTCCCTTTTAATGCTCTTGCTCAACCAGAGGTGATTTTATAATGACTTTACAACTCAAGCCTTCTCCAGAACATTCATGGAACATTAAAAAAAGTCAAATCTGTATTAGCAAATTAACTCAACCAAGTCTGTTTTATGTAAATCAGGTTTCAAGGGAGCTGTGCAAAAGCTTGGCAGATCAGGAGAGCAAAGGCACAAAAAGTGCCTTTTCCATTATAGCATTTATAATTTTTATGGTGTGCTGGCTTATTCTATGAGTTCAACAGGTTCAGGTAGATATTGGATCAAGAAACCTGTGGGTCACTAGCTGCAAACTCGTTTAGGACAGAAGGTGTACTCTCTGGACTGGCGGCAGTTCGGGTTCCTCTTCATCCACTCAGAGACAAAGGTGCTCCCTGCCTCTGAGTTTCTCTGTCCCGGGCCTGTTACCTTGGCAACAAGTGCACTGTTTCCGAGTGACACAAAGGCTGAACTTAAAAAAAAAAAAAAAAAAAAAAACTCCTTTCAGGTTGAAAGCTCCAACCAACACGAGAGGGGAAAACAGCAATAACAGGACGGTGGGGAGAGAAACTGAATACTGGGAAATTGCTTCACAGAGTTTCTGGAGGACATGGTAAAATGATTCTTTCTTTCCTCTCCCTTTTAAAATACCTTTCCCTGGCACCAGGCACCATAGGTAGCCGCATGCTGGTCTCACTTCTTTTATATCCTTTCTTATATTTCCAATTTTTTTAATACCATCATGCTGCGTTAAGTGAGTTATCATGTACACCAGAAAGCTGGGGTTGCATATGGCTAAGCTGAGCCTCCAGATGAGGTAATGTTTAGAGAGTTGGTGAGCCAGGAGAAGGGTTGGTCAGGTCTTGATTAGCTCAGAGGTAGGGGCTCCCTCCAATATTGGACACCCCTTTGTGTGGCGAGATTACAACCTTATGAAAAACCGCCCCTGCTGACACGCCTGATGGGATCAGAGCTTCCTGCTCGCTGCATCGTCCTGCTTATGAGCCCTCCACAGAAACGAGGGAAAACACACAAACACCAAGTGTACAGTCATGAAATTTCAGACTAGACAACCAAGAAAACAGAGCGATCAGGGCACACACACACACACAAGATCTGCGTCTGTTTCAACAAGCTTAAACATGAATCCACCAACAATCCCACATATGGTTGCAAATATCATCACCTGTAGTCCCTCGTCTGTTCTTCTCGCCTATGTCATGACCACAACTGTTGACCCACAAGATGGAAAACAAGATGAATTTATTAACAAGACCAGATGACAGTCAAACACACACACATTCATGCACGTTCACTCTGTTTAACTCCTCCAGCTGGGTCACCAATGAAAATCACATGACGGGCCTCATCCACCTCAGAGAGAGTGAAAGAGAAAGTCTCCACCACAAAAAACATCAATAAACAAGGAGATGATGAGAAAGAAAGTTTCAAAGAAATTGGATCCTAGAAGTGCTCCATAGACTGCTGAGGATATATGATGATTTAAATGATTTGATATCATTTCTGATGGTCCGTTATTTCAAAATAAAGCAGCGATTATAAGAGAAGTGTAATCAGAAAGCAGCAAACAAAACCTTCATCAGAGTCCGAAGGAGATCTTTACTTTTTATCCAGATGTGGAATTGACTGTTAATTAGCTGTGGCTGTACTTCGCGTAGCTTTCCTCAAACAAATCTTATTTCAAGCCAAGAACAAGGGAATAAACGAGGCACTCTGATTTTCTCAACCGCACCGCAAACTTCAACACCTCTCCATTTCTACTGTGTGGGAGCCTGTACCAACAAACACTCATATTTCTGCAGAATGCTTTGCGAAAGCAAATAAATGGTGTATACACATAAGCGCACAAGCACAAACGCATATAAACACACATACACACAAGGCAGTCGGGGACACTGGCACAACCTTGCGCCAGCGGTCCTTTAAACCAGTCATGTGAGACGACCCATTCCCTTCTGCAAATCAGATTACATCTCCGAGCTGAGCTGAGGTTTGCAAGTAAACACCCACATTTAAAGCTTGGGTCTCATGTCCACGCACCACACACACACACACACACACACACACACACACACACGCTCAGCTTAATCAGATTTTGCCTTTTTTTTTTTTTTTAGTGAGTGCACACAAACTGCTAGGAGAGGAAATACTAGCTTTAAAAAAAAGCTATACAATCTCAGAGGATTGAACAAATGTAAAGCATAAAGCGTCTGTCAGCTAAAACAAATGTAGGTAAGGCCTCAGACTTCTTTGAAAAGCAAAACAATTCCTTTGTCGAGGAAAATCATAGCGGGTTGTGATAAGCCTCCTTTCAGCAGTTTTCGACTGCTGTTTGGCAGCGGCGCTGTGGAATGAGCGCATGTGGGAACATGTTTATAGTGCGTTTGGTAGGAATGCAAATGATAGATGATTCGCAAATGATTCAAATGCTATTCAGGTTACCCAGCGCTGATATATTAAAAACACGAAAATCGCAGTCGTTTATTCTGCTTAAATTAGTGTCAAATTTGCCTCGGTCAGTGATTTAATGTTAAACAAGGCTAATCATTCCACTGAGTGATCGTGTTAGCAGATAAATAAGTGCATGGATAGTTGAATATAAGTGCAGAGCGATTAAACATAGTGAGCATGTGAATGCTTCACATATAGAGTGCTTTTGTGGTGTTGATTTTGCTCTGGTCTCAGCAGTTTTCTGACTCTAGTCGTCGGTGGACTGGTGAGCTTAATCAAGCCCAGACAGCAACAGGAAGTATAATCCACCGCTATAGTATCATAAACCCATAAATGACATCAGTTTGTCTCTCTGGCAAAGCCAGCTATGAAAATCAGATTTCTTCATCAAGTTTTCTCTCAAAGGCTCAAAAAAAGGTAACAGGACTGGCATCCTCAGTTTCTCCACCATCTGGGATGGACATTTAAATGTCTTCATGAACAAAAGACAACTAAGTAAAACTTGTAAAACTAGAAACTTAATTAATTACTCCATGTACTATGAGGAAATGAAATAATCACCACAGTTAATGCCCTTTCTAATAACTAAAATCCTTACTAGGTGTGCTGTGCAACTCATTGTCTGTGCCTCCTTTGCCCTCTGTGCATTAGAGGTCAGAGGGTGGGAAGTTGTGGGTGGCTGGAAACCGAGACTGTTGTGCCCACAATGGGGTGTCAGGACTCTGTCAGTCAGTCCAACTCAAGTTCAGCTCAAGCGGGGTCATTCTCTCTTCACAATGACACCTGAGAAGATCAGGACTGGAGACGGGCAGCATGGAGAATGGAGGAGCAGAGGTACCGCGCCCTGGGTTAGGTTGCACTGAATGCTCAGATAAGACGACGGGGAAGGGCAGAATCGGGCAGGGCAACACGGGAAGCTACTGTTACCCTCCGGAAGAGTTCACTCAACCCTCAGATCACCTGCCACACCTGGGGAGGGCAGGATCAGATCCAGTCACACAGTACTGCAGCCTGGAGTTGGGAAGTGGTCACCTCACGTTGTGCTGTGCCTCAGTCACATAGCATATTCTGTACAATGAGATATTGTACTGATTTTAGCCAAGAAAAACACATTTCTGCGAAAGACCAGTTGAATTAAATGCAGTGTTATAATCAGCAACTTGTCTCATAAATTCCAAAAAGGATGTTTTCTATAAAATGTATTTTTATTCAAAATTGACAAGCTATAGTATTTACATCAAAAAAGAATTACCATTCTTGTTTTCCAAACTTATTCAAAACAGGAAATAAAAAATGATATTCTACTTCTGGCAACTGAATCCTTTAAATTTAATGCACTGGAGCTTTAAATATAAATGATCTAAGTTACAAAGTGTCTTTTTGAGGACAGTGAAAAAGCAGAAACAATAAAAAGAAGAACAAGATCATTGGAAAGCAGAGAGAGAAAGTAATTCAAAGAAACAGTGGTTGCTAAGAAGAAAATGAACTAGGGCATCTTGGGGTATGCTGGGAGTGAAATAATAATGCAAAGCCAAATCATGGTTCTGCTGCCCAAGAAAAGCATGAAAAGTTCAGCTTCTGCATCCTGCATGAAAATGCAGAAAAGAAATAATACCTAATAGCCATGACAAAGTGTTGGATTATCTTTCCATCTTGAGAAACAAGCAGCCATATGGGTTGACATATAGCTGCTTGTTTTATTACATTATTGAAAATATTCATTAGAGTCCATTCTGCACAGAAAATGAAACTGAAATGCAGTGATAATGACTGACATGTCATTTTAAAATAAATATATTTGCATTACATAGTTTTTGTTCACTAAGAATCAAGAAAAGTAAAGTATGCAACGTGATATTCTGACCCACTGGTGGACTGAGAATTCAAGAAGGTGATGGAAATATATCAAGCAGCTATTTGATAAGACAAAAACTGGATATTCCTTCTTCAGTAAAGATAATGTGGGGAAAAAAAGGTGTGACTGATTTCACTTTTGATTCTGAAGCAATAGTGGTGATAAATCATCTAGTCTCAAATAAGAATGTCAGCAAATGATCCTCTATCACCTTTTTAAACCCAACAGAAGCGGTGGACAGGACCGGTCACAGGAGCTGTGAAATGTTAGTTTTAGACCGAAGGTAAACAGCCTCTCCCATGGTGGGCCTGTACCCTACTCAGAGTAAGCACATGTTTCCCATTGTGGTTAAAAGGGATGGGGATTAAAGTGTAGAGGAGCCGGAGCCACAGCTATACACCCCATGGTGGGATCAGAGTACTCTCAGGTCTTTGAGCAGCATTGATGAAGACTACTTGGAAGTAGCTGGTGTACAGAGAGAAGGCATGGCTACAACTATTAGATGGGCCAGTGAGAGTTCTCTAGGGCCCAAATTGGAAGCCTTCCTTTGGGCCCGAGGAGGCAGGCTTGTTACAGTGTTGACAGAACTGCCTGACAGAGGTTGATGGACACTGTAACAGTGATGAATAGGTGTTGAAAAAGGGTTGATTTTGCTTTAAGAGATCCAAGACTGTCCCAAATAAAAATAGATCAGCTTCAAAGCTAATATTAAACCCTGAAAAATGACTTAGTGGGAAACAAAATGAAGTTTAGACTAAAAAAAGATGAAAAATGGCCATGAGTTGAGGCCAACAAATATTTGGCTTTCACTCCTGGGCCATGGGGTCAAATAGGCCACATTCAGGTACCACAGGGGACAGTTAAAGCAGGAGACTGTGACTGCGCAGCCAATTAAAGGCCACTTAAAAAAGGCAAACAATGCAAGGGACACTGAGGAAGATATGCATAGTGAAGCATATCTTTGCTCACCAAAAACTGCCAATTAACCAACACCACATGAAGTTCAGCTGTGAAGGCTGCGAGCGAGAAATGGACATGGACAACAAGTCAAAAGAAGGAAGGGGCAGAGGAGGGGATGGATATTTGTCCTGTCAATCACACAATGTTACAATAACTGCTGAATTATATGGGGGATGTAAAGCAAATCAGGGTTTAAACTTTAAAATGAACTTCAATAAAAATAATAGAATAAAAGGAAAAATAATAATTGATCAAAAATGATCACAAATTACCTGACAAGTCTCTAAACATGAGTAGTATAAAAGAAATTGAATCATTTAAGCTTTTTTTTTTTCTTTTTGACACTTAATATAATAATATCACTATACCTTTGAATACGGTAAGATTTACCTGGGGTTTGATGTGCAAACACCTTACACATCTTGAAAGCTGAATTATTGCTCCAATGAGTGAAATGGGATTCTTACCCAAACAAGTTTAACTTCAATATTCTAGAAAATTAAGAACCATCATTCTTAACCTTTTGGCCTCACATAAACTTGGATAATTACACGCTGCGTGTCTGTCAGCCTTGCAGCACTGGTGTATCTGCTTCCGTGTATGTTTGTGGGAGGAAATGGGGAGGCGGGAATGGTGTCGGGGTGTTTTTGCAGATTTGCAGGACTTTGTCAGCCACAAAAACACTGCGTGGGTAAAAGAGTGCGTTAATGAGCATGTGCGTGGCCGTGTTTCGAAACTGGAAACAGATTTACATCGTGATCAGGATCAGCCTTAAAAAAAAAAAAAAAAAAAAGTCATGCTGAATGAGTTCACCATAGCCAGTAAACTCTGGTCACACTGTGATCCAGGTGACTCAGAGCTAATAGTGCGTCGGCACAAAGAACAGATGCAGAAGTACCACTAAAAGGCCACTTTCTCCCCATTCATGACATCAGTTGTTTCCGATCCCAATGACAACTCCCTGACCTTCAGCTTCTTTGATTAACTGGTTCCTACAGGGTTCTTTTGAGCATTTCCATTTGAAATAATAATTACTTAAAAACACTACTAGAGCCGTGATTTGCCAGATACAAACACTCATTCAGCCCCGAGCACAACCACAACTCAAAACGGCCTGGCATAGGATAAGAAAAAAAATATTAAGTCACTGTAATGTCGTTTTCCAAATGACCCTGATCTCTGTACTAAACAGGATGGAATTATTGGGTAGATCTTGAAGGACATGCTTAAACTGAAGCACGGAGGCACACTGCATTCATGTGCGTGCCGTCCAGACACACACCGACTAACAAAACCTGAAAAAAACTCCTCATGAAAATGCCAGGGACTGAAAGAGTGGAAAAAGGTAGGATAAAGAACACATCTAATCCGGCTAATTCTCCCAAGGATTAGGAGCAGGCAAATATCGCCAATAATAAACAAATGACTAACATTCCCGGTCTGAGCGGTTGCGAGCCCCAGGGCTCCAGCTAGAACCCAGCAGAGTCTGGATCCAATCCCTGCTGTTTATCAGTGCGAGCAGAAGTGACCACTTGTGAAACCTCCACGATAAACACTTGAGGGACAAACCCTAAATGAGAAACAGAAGTGTCTAATCAACTCACCCGTCCTAGCTTGATTTATAGATCTCAAACACTATGGCCTGATATTCTCACTGCAGCATAATTCAGATAGTGTCCATCTGATGGTGATTTCTTGTTTTCTTTGATTTTGCTGTAATTGTCTGTAGTGACTGACATTTCCAATATTCAAGTGGCACAATAAACTAAGCAAGTATATGGACAATAACAGGTACTATGGAGTACATTTGATTTTTTGGCAGAGGTCATACAATCTGAAGGATTTTACACCTCAGATGGTATCTTATTTTTGGATAACCGGGTTGTTTGAAAGTGTGTTAAAACTAGTACTGGAGTCCATTAGTTGGGTTATTGATAGTGTCACTTGTTGTAGCTTATTAGACGTAAATATGAGTCAACATATTTAATATAATTTACTAATTTTGGTGCCATTATTTAATTTTATTCTGATATCAGAGGTCAGATCAAAGATGATGTAGTGAAAGGAGGCTGCAATATTTTGGTGGAAGGGTTTTAATGCTGAGAAGAGGGAGACTCCCCCTCCCCATCTCCCATCCTTTATACTTTGTGACATCAGATGAAATGCTTCAAGAGTTCTCTATTGGTTGGATGTTCGGTGGTCTTAATCTCACTCTGTAAGTGTGTTTGTGGGTGTCCAGTCCTTTACTCTAATCCATCTATTTCGTTTTGGTCAACAGTCCAGAGTTGAAGTGGAAAAGATGGCAGCATTTTGCTTCTCAGTCCATCTCGACAACAGTGCCTTACCTGCTGAGCTCAGGGACTTACCAGGCTTGAAGGAATCTGCTGCTTTAACCCTGTCCCTAAACAACTCCCTGGCCAGCACAAAAGCCATCTGGGGTGCGGCTCAGGGCTTAAGCAACAAAATAACTCTTTCAAGCAGCACTCTGCATGGTTCTGACTGCAGGGTGTTGAAGTTGCAACTACCACGACTCTGACTGGACCTCTTCCTCTTCCACCCTTCTAATCCTGGCCTACATGACTGACTCCAAACTGAAAGCCCCACACGCCAGAGGTGGGAGCCAAAACCACTGTCAGAGTCAGAAAAAAGGACCACCTGCTCATCAAACTAAATTGCACTCTCAGAATGCAATGCTGACTAGAAAGAAGGAAAAAAAGGGGAACAAGAGAAAAAATAAAAGGAAAGGCAAGTCACATTCTCCCTCTGTGATCTTGGCAGACAAAAGAACAAATTGCACTTCTGCGTCATGACTCCAAGAGAAAAAAGAAATTGGCATTGCGTCCCACTCAGCACTGTTTGTATGTGAACATGTATATATAGGTTCCATCAGTTCCCACATGAGAGCCAGAGAGGTGCACAGACCCACCTTTCAGCCTTTCATCTTGGTTTCTTTTGTATTCCGCTACAGTTGTGTCTCTTGTTTCTCTCCTCTATTGGACAGAATTGACTGTTATTATTCCAAACAGCATTATCTTTATTAATGCCACAGGTCTCGGTACTGTGCACTCTCTGGGAGTCGGGTCTGGACAGAACTGCAGCCAATCTCCCTAGATAAAAGCTCAGTGGAGAGCTGTATGCAAGCCAGACAGCTCGGACAGACCTTCATCCTCAATCCTTTCTCTCAGAGAGAGGCAGAGGCCTAACAAAAGATGACGATATGACTTTAATCTTGGGACTTTCAATCAGGGTGAAACATCTGAACTGGGAGCAGGTCTCTAGAAGGCGATCAAAGTCACTTTGGGTTAGCCACTAGTCAGAACAAACAAATTGTGTAATTAGCACACATATATGTACAGAAACCTTTGAAAACCTGGAAATCGGTGTCCATCAGTTTATAATAGTGCTTCCCGTCTTTGGAGGCTGGTATGAACTTGGAGCTGGAGCCATTTCCCAAAGTCAGCCATGCGTGACGAGTTATTTTAAGGGTGGTGTGGAGAGCTGACGTGTGGCCAGGGCAGGGCAGGACAGCAGCTGGGGTCTCGGCTTAGTGCTTCCAAGCCCCTCGCTCCACTGAGGCACACAGCATCAGCTCTCAGCCAGGGCCCGGACACTGATTTATGGGACAGGGGGGATTACGATCAAACCAGCCATGAGGACCACCCAAATGGTTGGCAGAGGACAACAGCAGCGCAAATGCACACAAGCACACATGCATGCAAACTGAAACATATTTTAACTGACAGAAATTAATGTGCATATTTTTACCTGAGCACATAATTAATCAATAACATCTTGAAGGGAAGAGACGATATCTGACTTGTAGTACATATTTTAGATCAGTAGATCTGTTCATGCCACATAGGTGATACACGGAAAATTAATAAACTGACGTTTTCTCAATAATTTTCTATCTCAGCTAATGGAGATCCATTACATGAGTAGTTACAGATGAAACCCAGAGGACATTTCTCTCAAACTTAATCAAGTTTGATAATTCCTTTTCCTTCCTGAAAACAGATTTGGCTCTCACTATCAGTCCAAATGCTATCATTAATTCTCCTTTATCAGTCACCCTTCTTGTCAAGAACACATGCAAATACACTGAGCCAAAGAGGAAAAGTCAAAGAAAAGTGCACATTTCTCACTTGCTGGGGCAAAACACAACTAAACCTCAAGGCACCAGCTGGATGAGCTGAACAATAACAACCAATGACAAATCGGACGTGGTGCATTCCTTCAGCAAACACTGATCTCATGAAGTGAGACAGGTAGGCAAACACTCACCTGCCCTAAGCTAATAAGACAAGGAGCGCACGTGCACACACACACACACAGACACACACACACACTTGCTCAAACTTACACATGCATACAATTGGGCTTGTGAACAAGTTCAGGCTGAAAATATGCATAAAACTGGCTTAAAATTCTTTTCATAACACAAACCACCAACCAAAGACAAAGAGCATTTTTAAGACAAGTAACATATCTGCAAATTTGATCTAACAAACAATACAGCCTCCTTAAAACTCATTTGTTTTTGCACATATCTGTTCATGGGGAGTTTAAAAATGACTGTGCACTTGTCTGTCAGGAAGTCACCGATGACAAATTTTCCCTCTGCTACCAAACAAGTGTCAAACATTTTCCCCCAAGGCCGCTTCTTTCCTACCAAGCTCCTCAGAGGGTCCAACTCTACTCAGTGGGGCACACCGTCAACATTTCCTGACCATGTGACTCCTCTCAGCCACCATTTGATTGGACAGCACAGAGGAAGGAGAGAAGAGGAAGCAATGGTGCCAAGAAGTGGAGCTGCCATTGGCAGCAATAATGGGAAAATAAATAAATAAATGCATAAATAAATAAAACCAGTTCCAACTCGACTGCCATGGAGATGAACCAACAGCAGGTTGAGGGAGAGCAAAAATGGCTTGGGGGTAGGGAGTGGGGGGTTAGGGTGGCACTGGCTGACCTGCTGTAGTTCAACAATTCATCCGCGTTTCCGGATCCCAAGTGACTGGGCAAACATGGAGGCAAAAGGGCCCCCGAGGGGCTGAGAGAGGAGCATCACCCTGGAGTGACACTGACAGACACACACTGGTTGGTAGAGGGTGGACCAGCTCAAAGCGGGGCTTATAAGGGACAGGGGGCTACCGGTGGGGTGTGTGTGTTTGTGTGTGTGTGTGTGTGTGTGTGTGTGTGTGTGTGTGTGTGGAGAGCGAGCAAACAGGGCACCGCAGACTGTAAGTACAGCCACAGAACAGAATCGATGGCTGCACCCTTTGGCAAGCAGAGGAGTTAAATGATTTGTGCAAAGATGCC
>JAOWBL010000023.1:8262398-8287993 GCA_028564865.1 Zenarchopterus dispar
AAGTACAGCCACAGAACAGAATCGATGGCTGCACCCTTTGGCAAGCAGAGGAGTTAAATGATTTGTGCAAAGATGCCATTTTGAGGACAATATTTTTTTTAGTACACCACAACACAAATCACCCAGTAAATTATGTTCCAGTTCCTCATAAGTTAAATAGTTAACAACATTTGGCTGCCATTTGTGCCAGCAATAAAAGTAGAAGTTGCGTCAATTTTATAAGCCCGAGCCACAGTAACACTATACGTCCCTGGCATATAACCACCTTTTTTGCAGAACATTTTGCACATCTGGGTGAGACACAAAACCCTACCAACTGAATACAAAAGCTTGTAGTTGGGCATAACATCATCCTATGACATCTGAGGCAGCTCAGTAAGTGTACACACTGTATCACACACACACACACACAAAAGACGTACTGGAAGCAATTTTAACTCTCAAGCAACACAAGAACCGTCAGATGATTAGCAGGGACATATATACTTACCAGAACATCTCTGGAAGATGATTAAAAGCTGACATTTCAGTCCAAAAAAGTGGATTCCTTCCCTGTGAAAAAATAAGAATAAAAAGAAGACAAATGTCACTTTCCACATTGATCATAATGTAGTATTTCAGTATTATACCTGTTAACATTTCAGGCACATTTTAACCAGCTGGGTGGAAAAAGTGTGAAATCTTATAACAATAAGAATGAGAAAAACATCAGTCCTTGGGGAAACAGGTTAACGTAAGTCACAGATGACAGCATCATACAGACAGAGAACCAAAAGGCTTCAGTAGGCTACTTTCTGCTGTGGAAGAGTTTATTATGTTTCATTTTACTCAGCAGAAATTCTCCTTTGCAGCACAGCCCGGTTTGCTCACCAGAATGGCAAAGCAAATCCCATTTGTTAATTAGCAGAGGGACTCTGAAGGGCTGACATGCCTCCATTACACCAGACCATTCACTGGGCAGAAGTGTGCAGAGGGTGTGCTAGCAGAGAGGACATTTTACTGGTTCTCCACTTCCACCCACGTCAGAACAGAGTGCTTTCATAAACACTGCTGAAGCATGCCCTTCCTTCAGCGTGACTTAGGATCTTCTCAATAATAATCCATTCATCATATCTTATGAAGGAAAATAAGGAACATTTACAACATGTCTGTCAAAAAAATAAAGAGGAGAAAGGAACAAAAATAAAGGGAAAAGTATGATCATGATAAAAATAGCAGATGTTAAGAGTCACTTCTCGAAAGGTGTGTCATTCAGGGAGTTTGGGACAAACTTTTGGCGGCGGCCGAGGTCTAAATTTAGCACATTTGCTAAAATAAAAAGTGAGCTTAGTCCCTGGCATTGAACGGCTCTCCTCCCAATTTATGACCTCAGTGGTGGAGCGAACGTCACTCATGACGAAACACTAACCATATAAGACGACAAAAAAAGACCTACTTAAATACTCAGGAATACTCACATCAGGAAACAGTCACAATTTAAGGTTTCCTGAAAATGAGCCTATTGTGGATATCCAAGTCCAAAACAAGAGAAAAATATCCTTCTGGTTCCAGAAATGAGAAGAAAATTACATTTTGCAAAATAACTTTAAAAAAGGAAACAAGTGCCCTTTTGCAGAATTTCTGCGAATGTGAACGTGTGAACAGAATGTGAATTGAAGATGATACAAGTGTGAAGTAACTCCATGAGTAACTATATTCATACATGCTTGGGATGAAGCTGTGTGTGGCGAGTTGGGGAGGATGCCCCTGGGCTAAGCTGAGGAGTAAGTCAAGCAGAAGTCCCGTCTAAGCTCAAAAGCATGCGGGAGTCAGGCCTGTAACTAAAACACAAGCATAAACACAACGATGTCAAGGATTACACACTGCAAAAACTGCCGCAGGAAATCACAGACAGCACAGGTGTAACCATCGCCGCGGACACATTCTTCCCCGTCTCGGCTCTGCCAGCGGAGGGTCTGACTGACAGCTCATCATCTACGCTTGTTGGTTGGGTGAAACCTGTGTAAACATCTGTATGATGCTGGATGTGAGTGTGTGTTGCAATGCAAACACTGGTGAGGATGACACATGCACACACACACACACCATGGGATTACAAGAGCTAATGTCCTGTCAAGGAAGACTCGCAGGACAGAACCCCACATCCTTTATGGAGACATCTTCATTGTAGGCACTTGTGATGTTTCACATTTCTTTGATTGTTGGGTGTGAACGTATCTGTAATAATTGATGCACTGTTGAATAGTAATTCAAATCATTTTTCAGTTTTTATTCTGTTAAACTACCAGGAAATATTGAACATTTTGCATTTAAAAAGCAAAAAAGAACAGTACTTAGTGAGACCTAGAGGAAAGATGAGGCGAACAGAAGATATTTCTTCAGTGAACAGCACCCTCTAGAGCAATCTGGCTTCATTTTAAAAGGGCCATCTCTGTATAAAATAGACAGATTTATGCTCTGTTCCTAGATTCATCTTAAGTAATTTTTTTTTTGTGGGAAATACCAACAATTCTGCTGAGTTATCACATTTTGGGAATCCAAACTGGTTGTTGCTCGCTCCCTCTTTAAAATGCACCAGATAAGCAGGTTGTCTTGTTCTCTGGCTTCTACATGAACCACAGAGTGCCAGTTTCAGGCTGAAATGCTCATTTTCTCCAATGTGTAGCTGATAATGAGGCAGGCTGTTATTAAGATGTTTGCTTTAATCGTGTGCGAGGTTATTAGGTGCGGTTTACAGTACACAGGAGAGATTAGGGCAGGCCGTGCGTGACGGAAAGAGCTGAGGAGGCTGATGATAAGCCAGCTACCCACCACTGCGCAGAGTGGCTGAGAAATATGAGCCACGGTAGGACATGGAGCCCAGCAAGACGAACCCTTTTCCCTGACCCTCTTCTTTCTCTGCATTGCTCTGTCTCTGCTGCTCTCTCTGTTCACCCCAAATCATGTTACACAACCGCAAAGGAATGCCTTGTATATCAGAGACAGATTTAAAACAAGAAAAAAAAAAAAAGCAGAGCAGCAAAGAGAGGATGGCAAAGGGATCTCCAGATGCTGTGGGTGTTGTTCGGTCCCTTTTTTATTTGTACAAAAGGAAAACATGGCAGGGAGCTCAGCGGTATTGTAAAAGCACACTGCAGTGATATATACAGGTCCAGACACATACACAATAACTACTTCACACATACTTATATAAACTCAATCAGCCTGAGACGTGCAGCAGTGTACACACAACCTGCGTGCACTACATGTTTCCTCTATATTTTTCCATGCTATTAATAAAAATAGACATTGCAAGGTTTCATTACTTTTTGTTGGAATTAGGGGAGCACTTGAAAATCCATCATTTTACAAGCTTTCACATTTTCCCACAGTACTGCCACCATTTTTTTTTTCCGAGCATCTGACCCATAAGCATTAAAGTAGCACTGAATTAGGTCGACATATGGAGCCAAAATGGGGCATTCATATGCTACTCAAAAAATGACAAATGGCAGCCACTGCACATGTTTATGGGAGCTGGGGTGCATTAACAACAACATTTCCTCTCGTGAAGACAATGGAAAAATCATTCAAAAAGACATTGTGAATATTTGTTAAAATTGAGTTGATCGGCCCTGTCACATCAAATCCACAGGTTCATTTCATCCGCCTTTGAAGCACTTTGAAAAAGCAAAAGTGAAATCAGCAATGCCTTTTTCGGTATTTTGACATTTTATTCAGCTGAAAAGTGAATTCCATCTTCTAACGAAGATTTCTCACACCCTTTTGCATCACGCTGGTAGAAGGTGTGTGTTTGTCTATTTGCGTGTATCAAGTTAACAGAAGGTCAGAGTGGTGAAGCATTAGAGCACTGTTTGCTCTCTTCCATGTACTCTCGGGGACCAGCCTGTTTGAGAGTTTGAACAGTGACGTGAGAAACCCGTAAAAACAGGACATAGTGCCACTCTGTTTGCTTAAGAACACCCAAAGAATGGGCCGCCATTCCAAAACAAATCTCTCAGCCTGCATTCCTCCTGTCCATCAAACCTTACCTGTTGAACAAGATGTGACACAGAACGGAAAAAGGAGTTGTGAGAAAAGCTACTTTCACAGAAAGATGACTTGTAATTTGTTAAGAGGTTGTCAGCTCTTTCCCCCTTGTTTCTGATGAAGAGAGGGAGACATGCGTCCACAGGTTTCTCTAGTTCCTTGCATAAATGTAAACAGTCACAAAAGTACCATATTTTATTAATTCTTTGACAGCTAAAGTCATTGATGGAAAAATGTGGGAAGTTCCAACCTTTCTAACATTCCTATGAATAGGAATGTCCCTGTTTCTAAAAGAGTTGTGACATTGTAAAATGTCCCAAAATTCCTTCAAACCTGTAACTATTAAGGGAAAATAGTAAAAAGACAACACATCAATGCAGTCATAGTTGTGCAATGTTTCAATAATATTAATGTAAATGACAGAGGTAATTTAAAATACCTCTACAATGTGATATAGATAAGATTTTGGGGATTTCATTAATTAGGGTACAAAAAAAGCTAAATATCCAGGAGAATCTGGTGAAATCTGTGTACAAAAGGAGCAAAGGTTTAAACCAGTACAAAATGAAAGACACTAAAGAAAATAAAAGTTTGTCACTGCATCCAGAAATACAAGCTTAAACTTTTTCATGCTAAAAAATACAAAATACAAGAACTGAAAGTCCTGCTTCCTTCTCTGAGCTTGAGCTTATTCAAAATGACGCAAGGTGATGTGGGAAACTGTCCCACGGTCATATGAATCACAATTTGTCATTCTTTTTGGAAATTATGACTGCAGTGTCCACTAGGCTAGAGAGGAGAAGTACCATCCAGATTGTTACCAGCATTCAGTTCAGAATTCAGGATGGTTCTTTATGGTCCAAGCTGCATCTGTGAAAGCTCCATTAATCCTTCACGATGTAGGAACATATGTCGCCATTCGGAGGACGTCTCTTTCGGTGAAGACTGTTTCTTTAAGCAGTCTTTAAACACAATGCCAAACCGTAAAACAGCCGAATGACTCCCACTAGAGCTGTCACTAATTAAAAAACAATTAGAACAATACTGACAGAAAGATATCCCAAACTATTAGCTAAGATCGGAAAAACATTTCACTTTCATTCCTCTAGCAACAACCACAGGTTTTTAAAATGATGGTAAGCATGCCTCTGAGTGACTGATAGTTCCTTTAAGACATTTTTTCACTCCCAGCATTATACTATTCACTAGGTTGTAATTCATTGCCATCTCTTTTCATTTCACCCATCATCCCAAATCCCCTGGGTTTTTTTTTTGGAACCAGAAAAAATTGGCAGCAACGATGCCGTGGCAAGTCTCGACAGATTCTTCTACCTGTCAACCTCACCTTTCAGTCTCCAAGACCTAGGGAAACAGAACGTTTTATATTCACACTTTCTTTTCTGTCCAGGAACTGTCATTTCTGAAACATATTTTCGGCAGGCGGGGGCACATACGACAGATCCAACATCAGATAGTAAAGATGGGGCGCCGCTGAGCGGAAATACACCAACCGCTAGCAAAAAGAGGAGAGAGGTGCATAGAGATTCCATCCCCTTTCCCTTCTCTGCCATCTTCTTCGTATCAGAGGAGCCACTGGGAGAACTGGACGTGATTTGTATGTGTGTTTTTGAAGAGGGGTTCTCATAAATTGCCATGAAAGGGGCCCTTCTATTCAGCCAGCTAGCCGAGATGCGCTTCACTGGGCCAGCCTTTTGTTTTCCCTTGTTCACAAAAACTTAAGCACAGAAAAAAGGGGGTTGATTCTCTGGATGTGTGCAGGCCTAAATGATGCCATTAGATTGGTGCCCGCGTTGGGTTATAAAGGCCTCAGTAGCGCTTGAAGTGATTTAAAAGATGCAGGAGAGAGCTGCCCACAAATCCTGTCTGAGAATAACCTTGGAGAAGAATGAGAAGGCAAGATGCCAAGCCAGTGATCATTCTATAGTATGCAAAATTGCTCTCCACTCCATGAGTGCTGTGGATGTTAAAACAAAAGATGAGGGGCATTCCTCTATCACGTGACTGGGGACAATGTGCTGTGGCAGTGCGTGGGGTCAGGAAGTTCACCAAACTTCCCACGCTGCATGCAGTACTCCATAAGACCATGGCTCAACCTGTAGCACTTCAGCATCGCTTGGGAAATTTTGTTTCAAATAAGGGCCAGCACCCCAGCTACTACAGGGCAGAGAGAAGGAAAAAAAGAAAAAAAAAACAACTTCCTCATCAGCATGACAAGGCTAACACATCAATTATACAACAAGAATGGAGGACTAACTGAGAAAAACAATTTTTCTCAGAAATTCCTAAGAAAATGTGTCACATGTGTGAGATCACAGTAACCACAGTGATAAAAATCACTAAACACAATCAGTATGCCACCTGTTTTTTTGACTATCAACAACTGTTCCAATTAGGCGTATAAAATGAGAGTGAAACCGTATCAAATGATGGCATTGTGCGGAACGTGTTACAGTTGGCGTTCGTCAACAGCAACAGGCAGGAAACAAAAAGACGATGCCAAGCCAAATAATGACATCTCACCAATGAGGAAGACGTTGCACATATGTTTTTCTTCCGTAAATACTAAGTTAATTTTGGCATCTGCCCACACCTACGCTCACATGACCCATTTCCAAGTTGGAATTCTCTCTCTCCATTATCAACAAGGAAGCATCTATTGTGATTTTAGGTAACACCACTGCGTTTGAGCCAGCTCTGACTTGCACTTTTCTACGAGTTCAATTGATCTCATTTTTGATGCTAGTCAATCAAAATGTTTTGGAAATTAAGAATAAGAGATACAGTTATAATATACCTAAAGAAACTGTTGGGAGCAGCATTTATCATCCTCTGTGAGGAAAATCAGCTTATGATGACATCTATTCAGTTTAATATGTTCATCAAATAAAAAAAACACAAAAAAAGATAGTTTTATAGATACATTATGTTAATAACTTGCTGCATACTAGTGTGTTACATTTCTAAAATTTTGTTTACATAAATGAACTAATGGATGATTTGAAGTTAAAAAATTGTATCCACAGAAAAGCTGGGTAACAGAAATCAAGTGTAGTAAAAAAACTACACAAATATATGCACAGTTACAACAGGTAGAAGATTTTTTTAAGTGTTTTTTTCTGGCTGTTTTAACCCATTAAGTGCAAGTCACAGCTTACTTTTTAAAAAAAAAATATATATATATGAATATATAAACTGCCTGGATTAATGACTTTTACTGCATTAATCGGATGGTAGTTACTCACGAAATTGTTCATATTTTCTAAAACAATATCGGTGAAAGTCATTATTTTACAATAAATACCAGGTGAGCTAATATGGACTCCAAACTGATGGATATTTCCCAACTTGGAATATTTGTCTGCTGTGTGTCAAATGTGCCAAATATTCCACTGATTATGCATGAGATGCTAGATTAGAAATGCAGTCTGATAGATTTCAGATGAATTATCTGAAATTTAACGTTTGCAAGGGAAGAGGAAAAAAGAAGTGAAGCTGATCTAAATCCATTTCTGACGGTCAAAGTTTACCAGCACCGACTGTGAAATGCTGGATTTCATTTCAAGCATCGGTATTTACAAGCAGCACACATATAGACATTTCGGTATATGTTTTTACATTTGTAATGATTGCTTGTGAAGCCAGGCTTCATGTTCCCAAAAATCAAAACCAGTGTGGACCTAAAATGCCATGATGTCAGAGCCAGTCTTTTTGAGGATGCTCAATATAGGTCCTTTGAGCTCAGGGTGATAAGACTGAGGACCAGGTAGGTCATCAGGAGACCCTGAAAGACCGACCTGTTGACAAACAATGCTGCCTCAGTCTAAATTATCAGAACATCTCAGAACACCACATGTGGGTAAACCACACACAACTAATCTTCTTTCAGAAGTTTTAAACAGACATGTATATCCTACGAAACTATTTCTGCTGCAGGGCAGAAACTGCGATTAGTCTAAACTCCTAAAACTGGACAAAACTTTTTTTTTCAAATGCATTACGGCTCATCCAGAGCTGTCAAGCAAACATTTTCATTTTTATTCTTAAGTGACCCTCCTCTCATAAGTGCTGCTGGAGACTCTCTGTCGAACCGGTTGGTGGTGAAATCATTCATTGTAATCCCAGTTGCCATGGATACGACCAGGTGTTGCTTGTGAGCCAAGACACTCACAAATCCCTCTCCATACCACACTGTGTCAATAATCAGGAATGCACTGTCTAAACTAAAGCACGATTCCACTGCCAAAATAAATAAATAAATAGAATCACAAATAGGAACAGATACTGACTCCAGGCACTGCCCTCTTGGGGACGAGGAAGAAAAAAAAAAGAAGAAAAAACTCGTGAGAAATAACAAAAGTTAAGAATGGAAGGAGGATGCCTTGGTATCTCTCCAAATGACTTTATGCTGTCTAAAACATAAAGCCTCCGACTAGAAGGCATGGAGGAGGTGTACTGATGTACTGCTGGGGATTGACTAAAGCTGGAGCTTCTGTAAGACAAAGTCGGAGCTCCTGAGAAGGCCAGCTGCTGTCAACCGTTGGATTTCTTTGAACTAGCACTAAGCTCTGAGACAGCAGGAGATATCCTCTTGACGGCTTTGATCTTAGCCCATTAGAGACTTATTCAAAGTAGAAAATCTAATAGAAAAATAATCTTGCACGGACCTGTAAATAGCATCTGATCTTTGTGGACAAAAGCTTCAAAACCAAATTTCTGGTTTCCCACTGTTTGTCTGTCACTGAATAAGATTTTTATTACTTTCCCAGTGAGTGCAGCATGTGGCAAGTTTCCATTTTCAGGATGGACCATTAGGGACCATCACAAAAATTGTATCATTGCATGTTTCTTTACCTTTAAAAGTCGTATTTTTAAGAGATAGCCATCATGTTAAAAAAAAAAGAAAGTCATCTTGACAGAGAGTACTTGCAGCTCAACTGTCTCAAACCACAAACTGAAATTTGGGATCAGACATGCAGGCATGAGTAGTTCTGAAGACACTATGTGAGGCACAACAATAGCTGGCCTGTTGTCTCTTTTCCTCCACTGTTTTTTTTCCTTCTTCAGACAAATGCAGATTGGGGCAAACGGATGCGGCAAGAGTGGTAAGACCACTGTGGAATTCAGTGGTGCTGAAAAAAGGTCCTCCTGAGAACTTTATTGTGTGTGGTGATGAGCCACAGCCGGATCTGCTTCCCTGAGATACAAGACATTGCTGCAAACCACAACAATGAGCATCTTTGTCAAGCAGGAATATTACTATTATACATTACTGTAAATGACAGGAGAGTGTACCGTAAACACCCCATTTAATGAGCTCCAGGTATGTGCTTATCAGGAAACCAAAAACTAATTTAAAAAGTCTGCAGATCAGAGCTTGTGTATCCTTCAATGTTTGAGAAGCTGAATAAACTCAGAGTTGCTGAAACATTTAAATGTTTTATCTAAGAGGGTTTAGAAAAATTAAGTCTGAGTTATCCTGAAGAACGCCGTAGAACTCAGGAACAAATTTTCACAAATCATTTGCAAATAATATGCCTGCAAACTCCTGTCACTTTCAAGCAATTTACACTGTTTGAATCAAAACATCATTCATGTGAACTGTGTATTGTAGAGCATCTTTGCAATAACATATCTTTGGTGGAAAGCAATGCACTCAAGTAAGAAATTGCTAAACCGTTTAGCAATTACGTACTTAGCTACTTAACAATTCAGAAGCAGAAGCAAGTCAAGTCAGAAGCAAGCGCCTACCCTCTCACTTCCGCATTGCGGTTCATGTGGAACTAAAATTTGTTGCAGTTCCTCGACTGGCCACTACAGTCTGGTTCCCAAAGCGAGTCTATCTAAACTGACTCCCATGATAAAATGTCAGACTTTAGAGTGCTTCATCCATTGTTTAATATAGTCTATGGTCAGAAAGCATAGTATTTAGATAGAAATGTAGCTCAAAACTAACTCTGGCATCTGTTAAAAGTTTGGTTTACATAACATTACATAGCAGGAAAAATTTCTTTCATTTCACCATGTAATGGGAACAAAGCAATGTCCTCATCTTGATTGTGTCTGGCAGAAAGACTCAAGTGTGTATGTTGTGGTCCACCAAAGATGTGTTATTGTGAAGATGCTACGTTATATACGTAAATGACATTTTAATTCAAAAGGCGAATGTTGCAGAAAGCGACAGGCATGCAGGCATGAAATAAATATACAATAAAAAGTTATATCTTGGGTAACCTGATAAGATGACATTGCTTTCCTCTCTTGACATGCGTTTACTGACATTGCCTGTTTTTACTTTTGGATAGAATCTCTATACATCTTTCAGTTGTTTAAACTATTATTTAAGCAGATAACTCAAAACTGTCCTCATGTCAGTGATTTGGGATTTTCTTTAACCTGTAATGCCAATCTGACTGTAAAACACCTCAGACTAACAAAGAAATATTGAGTCCCTCCTTTCAACTTGGTGCATATGAACCTGAGTGTAAAAAATAACTAAGAACTCCAGACATACTGAAATATCTCAATTTGTTGCAAATGTTCCCTGAATGGCTAAAAACACGGATTACCTAATTAAGTGAACAGGACACAGACAGATAGGAGGGTCTCTACTCTCTTTCCACCAAGTTACAGCTCAACCTGCACTTGACCTCCTCGTCACCTGATTTGAGTGCCTCCATTTATCACAGAACTGGTTGGTTGAGGATTATCTGACCCCAACTTGTAGACCTTGGTCCTCCTCTCTTGGCAAGTTCTCACTCCTGTCATGCGTCTAATTGCTTGCGCTGCGTGGGATGTGAGTGTTGATACAGGGTGCATTGTTGACTGTGTGCGTGGACTTGTGTGTGCGTTTTTGTGTACGTGTATGGCATCAGGGACCAAGGTAACACTTGCCTTCAGCAACACACAGCCACTCCGTGTCTTCATGTCTTCACCCGCCAAAACCTATCATTAGCACTGTCACGTAGCCGCCTCCGCAGCAGGCCTCGCAAGCCCCGACAACCACCGACACACACCTGGAGGGCCAAACACTTAGTTCCCAGCGCTGTGCTTCATAAACACAGCTTTTTAACAGACACACACACACAAAAACAGACACATACACCTTTCATATCCTGCAGCCTCAGCTTCTACCTGGCACCTCCCATTCTCTGTAAAAGTATGTCTCACCTCTCCATCTTCCAGACCGCAAATGCTTTAGTGCCATTTAATTTATTTCCTTTGTTATCATTTCCACACAAGTTGGGTGAAGCAGCACACAAACTGCAGACCCAGTTTGTCAATTGCTTCCAGGCTGCTCCCTTGGCTAGATAAACAACAGGCCACAGTACAGATAAATGGAATCTGATAAGTTGAAATGAACTAAACAAAGAAATTTGGCTTTCTAGTACAGGTTCAAGTGGCTGATTATTATTCTAGGAACTGGATAATTAACCGTGATTTATTCCACTTCCATGTTTGCTTCAACCAGAGCTGCTCGAGTGTGTGCACGGTCAAAACCACTAAGTAAACGTTGCTGAAAATACACACCTTACCCCACTCACCTGCTTTGCACACACGGCTTTTGCAAAGGGTGTCAGTGTGACAAATCTGACAGGAGGAAAACTTTTGACAGCCTACTGGTTCAAAGGGGGCTCAGTGCAAACACCCTTCAGTCAGCGTTAATCAAAGGAACAATAGAAGACCTTAGGAACGTGCTACCCCAACAGAGACATCAACCACAGTGATGTTTGCCCTCATTTGTCCTTTGTCATGTCACAAGGGTTGTCTTGGGCCCATGCTCGCTCTGCAACATGTTCTATTCAGTGGTGGCTTAGTGTGTAAAACCTGAAATTTATAAGCTTTGGAGATGACACTGTAAACACAGGAAAAGATAACTTTGAGTCCTTTTTGCAATGGCTTAGACATGCGCAGGATTTTCTTAAACAGCAGATAGCATTCTGTAAGGTCGTACGATAGAGCTGAAATGATTCTTTTAAAAATTCTTAGCATCAAAGCTTTCTTTAAATTCATTTGACTATCTTCTCATTGGTCTTGGTGCTTCAACCAGATGATTATTAGTGTTACACGAAACACTTTTATGGTGCAGAGTGTAAAAAAGAGAAAAGAGACAACAGCAATGAGACAAGCCAGAGAAAGCACACTAGTTTGCTGTTAATGGCTGGGTTTGATAAGAGGGTATATATTGTTTACTTCTCTGTGCACTGTTTCAGCTCTGTCTTTTCTCTTTTGGATATGCATTTTGATAAGTGAAAACAATTTTTATTCAGTTATTTGGTTAAATGTTAATTGATCAGTATTAAATTAGCAACATAATCAATAGCTGCAACATTAGTATGTAATGAGTGTTTGCATAAAACAAAACGCAGTAAAGCAAAATCTGCAGAGGACACTGAAAGGCAACATTTTATTTTTGCTTTGGGATTTTGTGCTTTCGCTTTTGCAGCTCAATTTCCCAAAATTTTACATATTTCCTAAAAACAACACTGATTTAATATATCAAAAAGTGCATGTGGCTCTTAGTAAGCAGTATTAAGTAAGTATTTGAAAACCTACCTTCTGTAAAGACTTCACTTAAAGACACATTAGCTCCAGTTACCCATGGAGATTTTCTTCAGGCTACTCTGTCACAACAATGGTGCAAATGTTGATCCATAGACATAAAAGGGAATTAAAAAAATCTGCGACTGTGTCTCCAAGATTTGGCACTTAGTAAATTAGATTTTTGCTACTTCACCTCTTTCATTCTGGATCATATCTAGGCCTATGACTGTGTGTGTGTATGTGCTGCTTATGCCCATGTCTATACTGTCTCCTATGAATTACCTTACAAAACCCTGAACTACACAGAAGAGCACTCTGGGCAACATCAGGTCCGAATTTTGCCACAGAGCCTCAACAGTGTCTCCTTTCTTCATTTACATACAACAATATACAAGTCCACAGCCCACTCACAAAAATACTTAAACAATTCATGGCATGCTAAACTCAATCTTTGTCAGACAGCATCAGTGCACAAATGTGAGTGAAAGCTCAATGGTTTTTGATGCTTCTAGATTTTGTGCTCATTGAGGGATTCCAATTCACTGATGGTACAGTCCCAGTAGTGATTGCAGAGAGAAGTATGCAGAGCCGTCTCCAGTTAAAGAACCGGGAAAAGATCCAGCCTCAGGATATGTGTGTGTGTGTGTTGTGTGTACAGAGGGCTCAGGCATGATCAAACAAAGCACACCCAGGTACAGTTTGCCATCTGTACTCCCCCCATGTGCCCAAAAATGTACTCTCTCCCGCCCTCTCCATCTCCATGAGCTTTGCACTATATGGAGTATCAGAATGAAAGAGCCCTTGTCTAAGAGGCTAATCCTTAGGTGATTAGTCAACGCGTCTCGATTAAAAGCCTGCAATGCTGCCACGCCCCCATCCCTCTCCCACCTCAATGGAAATGGCAGCCCGCAGGTGTCCCCACAATACATGTCTCATTGGGAAAAAATGGGTTTTGGGAATTGGGTTGGAGCTGACTTTCACAGAGAGAGACAGAGACAGAGGAGAGGAGCGAGACCTGAGTAATCTTTCAGCGTAAGCTTGACAGGAGCAGCAGGCATGCCAACACAGCATCCCATCACTGCATTATATTTAGCTTTATTTAATTCTCTTTTTCATGAACAGTCAGTTTCACATGCAGCTCTAACTCTAGCTCTAACTGGGCTTTTTCTTCCTTTAAAGTGTAAGTGCAAGGGAACTCCGTAAGAAGGAGAATGAGTGAGCCAAAGAAAGACATACTGTATGCTTTTGACAGATTATCCCTTCATCAGTGAGTGTCTTTTGTAAACAGCTATTTTGAATTAAATGGATTCAGAGAAGAGACTGGTATTTTACCTAATCAGCTTCATACACCCTCACTTTCCATCAGCATAAATACCTCATCCCAAGGGTATTCCCAAGCCTGAGCATGTCACATCTGACTAAGATATTGTGACTGATGACAAAGCACACAAATTTAATGCTTAGAAGAAGCTTCATTGTAGACCCAGTGACCAGAAAAGACTTAATTCAAGGAGATGAGACTTTTTAAATGATTTAAAAGATGCTTCGTCTGATGAAAGTTCACCTTCTCAAATGAAGAAGAAATTTTGGCACCATTAGAATATATTGATATTTTTCCTGCCCCATTAATAGCAATGAAGGTGATTAATTTAAATAATTACTATTGAGCCATAAGTAATTAACAGTGACATATTCCTTCATTGTCATTGTGAGTTTAAGCAATTTTTCTTAATCTGCTCCTAGTTAACCCATGGCAGCAGGAAATGACCTGTGGGCCTAGGGACAGACTACTGTACTTCCCCAATCACATCCATCGTGTACCTAACCTTGACTGAAAGCTTGAAAAGGGAGGGGGTCTACCTCTAGAACCCGGACACAGAGAGCATAGAGAGGAATCACTTACCACTTCCCCCAAGAGACCCCAGTAGAGTTACATAGAGGGGGGATCCAAACAACAATGGCAGGAGGGAGGGGCTGAATGTTTCCTGAGATCACATGTTGTTAGGAAGACCACTTTGCTTGCCAACCAGGCAGCCAGGCCGGCTGTGTGCTGAGGTCCACAGGGTGAGAACACACATGGTTTCAGTTTGGCTCCATGTAGGAGTTGGAGGAAAGAAGGGGCCTAGTAGCAGGAACCCTCCAATTCTTACTTCCTGCTTCTGCTAGAAATGTGATCCATTTGCCTGCCATCCCCATCAACACAGGGTGCAGTGTTCAAACCGGCAGCCAAGGGGATGGCATGTCAATGCGCAAGACAACACATCACACGGAATCAGGCTGTCAGCACCCTGAAATCTAGGACGGTGTTTCCCTAATGAGATGGTGGGGACAAGGCAGAGACAAACCCATGCAAACAAGCTGCCAATCCGCATGTGCAGTGGCAGCAGGTTACATGACATTTCTTTATTTCTGCAGGAAGCACTTTTCAAACAGAGGGGTTGATAATTAAATGACATCAGACTAAAGAGAACAGACAAGGGCTGGGGAGTGACTTCCTCACTTTTTGCACTTTGAAATTTGGTACCATTATGCAAGACTGGGTATACATTAGTGACACATGGGAGAGTGGCCATAATTATAGACTTGTGCAACTCTCTTAATTACCTATACCATTTTAAAACAAGATCTCTGTTGCTTAAGCTGCACTTGAATGAAAGAACTCTCGATGACCTCACCATCCCTCCTTGACAGTGGAAGATGACTCACCTCAGAAAACCACAGGTTACATTTTGACCAAGTAAACACACCACACATATAAAAACATGAGAAAGGGTCTACATCGACGCTCCATTGACCTAAGTTTGACCTAATTATTTGAAGGTCCTCTTTGGAGGAACTCGGGCACAACAGCACCAACTGAATACCCTGCAAAGTGTTTAAAGAGATGCGCCAGCAAGTGTCTGGTGTGTCCCATGAAAACAAGGAAACAGGTTTGTGATCAGAGGGTGGTAAAGATAAGGATCTGAAGCATCTCATGACACAAACTGTTTGCTTTACGTAATGGAAACTTAAACATTCTGATTTTCTTACAGAGTTATTATTATATTGAATTTCAGGCAAAAGATCCCCTTACTTGTTGCACACAGACTAAAAGATTGAATAAATAAGAGACACTGCAGGGCACTGCTGCACAGTTTGTAAGAAATAAACCCCTTTTTAGTAATGACAATAGATCTGCAGAACTGTGTGTGTGTATGTGTGCGAGTGAGAGCGCCATGTGTGTTGCCAAGGCTCCATTGTTTATGCTCTGCTGTGTCTGAGCCAGTAGGACCCTTGACTGAATTCTTGCCCCAGCATGCAGAAGGTTTTAACAGTGTTGTTGCAGGAGGAGGAATGATTACATTATAAAAGTACAGCACACCATATGTCCTAGTGAGAGGCTAAACCACACAATGACACAAATCCAACAGGCCCTCAACAGAGCTTCTGCTCCCTGTGAGCTGATGCAGTCTTACTGGGGCTTTGGGCAATCTGCTCACCTGAAGTCATTTGCCCTTGCTGGTGGAAAAATCAGTTTGAAAAAATCATCAAGGAAGAATTTGTGTTAGGTCATCCTGTCTGATCTAGAATCTACAAGTTTCAAGTCCAACCAATGATGCTAGCTGCTAATTTTATCCATGCTTGTGCTTCTTCTGCTTCTGACCTTCTTGTCTTAAAGATGTTTCAGACAGTGACGACACTATCCATCCATTGATTATCTATACTTGCTTCTTCCTGTTCAGGGTCACAGGGGCCTACTGGAGCTATTTCTAGCTCTTTTAGAGTGTGAAAGGGAGGGGTGAACCCTGGACAGGTTGCCAGTCTATCGCAGGGCGTGATGACACTATTCAACTACAAAGTGAAGTACTGTGGAAAAAGGTACTGGCAGAGAAATCTGGCTCTTGGCACCATCGGCACATAAAAAGCACAGAACAACCAACTCACAGTTGGCTTCCAAGTTTTTGCACGTTCCTTTTCCCCGTTTGTGTGAACCCTCCCACCAAAGTTCCTTCTAGTGGAGCCAGTCGATTACCTCGATCAGAACCTCAAGCTCTTTCCTCCACATATCCATTTCCCTCTCTCTGTGCTCTCCTTGTGTCTTGTAACAAGACGGAGCATGCTCACTGTAAACCTCTGTGGGGGGAAGTGGGGGTGAAAGGGATTGGGAGATTAAATTTATTTTGAATTCCTTCACCTTAATGTGGCAATTACCCCCGCCCTTCCCTCTCCTTCACCTCTTCTCTCCTCCCCGAGTAGCACAGTGTGGAGTCTGTTCCAAAGTACATCTCGTTTATGTTTTGTACACAGAACACGTTTCTTTTACCCCCAGCTCAATCTTAAACCTCATAGCAGAAATCGACTACCACTCATTTGTCTTAAAGTGGATTAGATGTACATGTACAGCTGGAGCATGCATGCAAAGTATGAGTTCCAAGATTTAGGAAGGATAAGAAAAATATCAGGCCAATTGCACTGTTGCAAGCTTAGCTAAGAGTTAGCGTTAAACCCTGTGTTAAATGCCTATGTGACATAAGGAAGTCATGTGACCTCTTAAACCCTGTTATAACTGTTCTTGGCACATCTGGTTTAACATGCAGCTAAAGGTTATCTGGAGCCCCTTCTATATTGCTGAATACCCTGTGTTTATTACCCCAATTTAGCATGTTGCCTATCCTTTTTGTATTAACCAACATGGGGTTAGGTGTTGAGCTGGCTCTGACAACAACTCGCCTCTGAGGGTATGCTTAATCGCAGGTCATGTCTGATGTGAACAGAGGTGGGACCTGGGTGAGATTTATTGATAACAAGATGAGGAGGTCCGCAAATGTGTAGTCTTTAGAGCCAAGGACTCCATGAATCGGTATATTTCGGGAACCATAATATGGAACTATTAAAATGATAGACCCCGGCTTTGCTTGAAAACAAAACTCAGGTCAGTCACAAATGGCCTTAGAAAGAAGTTCTACGTGGTCAATGACCACAACAGCAGGAGTGGCAGAGTAAGCACTGGATTGGTCATATTTCTATTTTTGCTACATGATTTAGGGGGGAAGCCACTCCACACATCACATTTTTATCAGTAATGGATGAAGCACCCACTCCATCTCCTGCAACCAGCACTGATCCACCAGCTCTTCTGATGTTGGTGAAGCCAGTGAGGCCAACCAAATAGAAACCGGACCAGTATTTATGCAGTACCGCTAAAAAAACGCCTTGTGATGCCACCTTCCTCCTTTCAACTCGGCCTCAGGCACCGGGAAGGAACAAACATGTCTTGTATTGAAACTGCCCAGCACATGTTTTACACCAGTTCTTTGTCCAGGGAAAGTAATGGAGGCTAATCAAAAAAAAGCCTTTGGTCTCAACTGCTGCGTCCCACAAAATTGCAACAAACAAGAAGGTACGAATTTAAAAATTATATTAAACTTTTGGCAGAGCTGCTTGAACTCAAAATGTTGCAATTAAAGTAGTAGATAGTAAAACACAGTTAAGTTAACCACATGCTAACTGATTGTACAACTGGCATGATCTCACTAGCTTTTGGTGTCATTTTTAGCTCTGTATGGTTATAGTGAAGTAACACATAAAACAAGTGACTTTGAACAAACTTAAAAGTGTAAAAAAAACTTGTTCTTTATTTAAAAGTGAAGTTGGCTTGCATGTTGAGGCATGTATATGTCTTAAACATAGATGTAGAATCTCACAGTTAATAGAAAGAAAGGCCTCTGGTTGTGAAACACACTTTCCGGAATTAAACAAAAGTAAACAGCTTCAAGCATTATAACCATAGTGCTAAGGTTTATTATACCAGAGCATTTTGCAAAGTCATAATCCCAGAGCCATTTGTGACTAATCTTAGTAAGCTGATCAGAAACCATCTTTGTGCATGTAAGTTTGTGCAGGACATTACAATGTTTTTTTTCCTTCTTTTTTTCCCAGTCAGCATCCACAAGAAAGTTCAGAAATGCTAAGGTCAAAGCAGTGTTACAGTTACAAAAGTGTGATCGTGACGTCAATGATCCTGATCTAAACCACTTGTGTAACAAAGCAAGCTGAGGATGTGAAATTTATCTGCTCAGTTTTCCCTGGGCTATTCAAAGATCTGTATCCAACCCTTCAGAGGTGACAAAGACTGTACTTTAGGAAATGAATCCCACCGAAAAGCTCAATTTCCCTCTGCCACTGCTTGAAGGGCCGGTCACAGCCCCCTTTTCACTTCATTTTCACACATTCCATGCATGTAAAACGGTCTCGTTTTCTATCAGCTAAGCCTCTTAATTGACCGCTCCATGCAAGGAGGGATTAGCTGATAAGAGGGGGTAAAGAAAGCGATGGAAAGCAAAACACAAAGAGGAAGTAAACGGTCAGTTGGGGGTAGCAAGACACCAAAGGATTACCCCTGTCATCTGTTATGTGATAAAAATACATCTTCAGATGTGTGGGGAAAAGGAGGAAAGACTTTGTGAGACGTCCAAGAAAAACGTGCCCTATCAGGGACTTCGGAGGGATTCTCTTTCCAGAAGAGGACAGAGGAAGGTCCCTGCAGTGAGGATTCAGTATTTCCACCACCAATCGTGAAGAAACTCTGGAGGACCAAAAACCTTTTCCACAATGCCAGTCTTAAATGTTCTCCCACAATTCTTGGCCTACATTTTTCATGCTCCCTGTTTCTTTATATTGCACAGCTGTCTGGGGCCCATTCAAGTGCTAAATATTTTGTCATGACATTGTGCTGTAATGTGCTAATCTGTTCCTTCCATTATTTGCCGAGTTGGTAGTGTGGGTTATGATTTTCAGTAAAACCAAGGAAACTAAGGTTGTAAAAGGTTTCATGCTGCTGTGGGATCTCCAAACTCCTGAGAGCAAAGCCGAAAAGTGACTAAGTACAACAGGGACTGATATACTGTAGTCTATAGCCTGTGAGCACATATACACACACACACACACAGATACACAAAGTCTCAGGATGCCAGCTGCACCGCTGATGTAGGTGGAGTCCAAATATCAAGCCAACACAGGCCTTTATAATCATGCTAGGTTTATAGGTGTGGTGCCTTGAGTTCTATATTTAATTACAGATTTTTACAATGATAGGATGTTAAGTGAAATGTAATACAAGAGCGTCAGAACCAGTGCTTTGACCCAGACATAGCAGCACATGAAGACCCAGCTTTTGATTTCGCCATATAAAGTTTCAGCAGAGAAGGCAGATATGCTTCCTGCTCAGGGCTCCACAGGTAATGTCGTCGACACGAAAGCAGACAGGAGAGATTTTCTGTCCTTTCATTTCCAGACTTATCACCGCACTCAGTCTCAATTCTCAATCTCTCCTCTTACTGCCTTTTCTGAAAGGTGCACGTATGTTTAATCTTGTATTTGACAAACAAAGGAGCCTTTTAGTGGCATGTCCTCTCGCATTATTTAATTAGGTTTAAACAAAACGAAATAGCCGGCTCCCACTCCAGGGAATTTCCACCTGGGGACGACAGGGCTGCAGCTCTGTGGAGGGAATTGGGCGCGGGCCATGAAGGCTAGGAGGAGGGGGATGAAAGTCAAGCTCTGTCTCTTCTTGGCAGATTGGTACAGACAGGTGAAACTTTACACGCTGCATTTATTTGACCATGCTCTCTGTATGCACATGTCTTATTAAAAAAAGAAAGAAAGAAAGAAAACACAAGTGTTAGGAGAGGAGTCAGGAGAAAGGATTCCATTTTCAGAGTAATTGTGCAGCACAAATGCTGCAACGAGAAGGAAGGCATACGTGCTTTCATGTACTGCACACCAGCTGTGATTGCCGCACGAAGGGTAAACATACAAAAGCACGAGGGCATGTGGAAGCACACGCTCAAGTGCATCTGTCAGTTATCACTGTAATCTTCAGTCTGACACCTGGCAATCAACAAACAATTATAAAGCCATCAAGCAAGCTAGTATTGATGGTGTTGATATCAGGAGAAAAATAATACGAGATAAAACTGATGGCAGGATTTCAATAAAAATAAGCATTTATAAAGTAAAAAACTTGTAAAATATATAATTGCAATGTATAAAACAGACTAATAATATATTGGCATTTATCTCACATTTACAAAGTGGAAGTTGTGATCAGAGCCTCCGAAAGTCAGCAATTCCTCATAAAATGGTAAGAGATACAAAGAGACAGGAGTAAGAGTAAAAAGTTTTCCCCAACACCGACAGCATGTGGGCTCTTAAATGTGATGAATTATGCAAGAAGGACATGAGACTAGATGTATTGAGAATGTTGGGTTCAGTCCAAGATGATTAGTGAAGAAAAGTGAAGCCCACCCGCGTTTGCGCACATAAAAACTCTGGCCATCCAATCACATATCACAGATCAGGCTATTTATGGGACTACCTGTAAAGACCAGAGGCAAACGCTCAGCCACATGTTTTACTGCTCTGTTTGAATAATCAGGTACAAGTAAAACAAACAGCTACAGAAGGGATGTTTAGCAAAAGAGCTCAGGATCCAACTCAGGGTAATAAGTGTTCATTAGTTTTAATAGCCTGGCTCCCGGACCAAATGAAATGAAGACCAAGAGACTACATCCAGCTAATGTAAATAAACCAAAAATCTCCTCTTCTGTCCATCTTGACAAATCTCTCTCTCGTTCTTAAACAGTATGCACTGAGCAAAGCAGGAACTGGAGGATTAAGCCGCCCTGACTCAGAAGTACAGTTTGTGCTCTGGTGTAATAATTAATGAAAATATGTTTAGACACCACGTGCATCTTAAAAAGAAAAGAAACAAAGGGAGGAAAGCATGACACAACTAAGAAAATCTATTCATACACTATGGGATAAAGACATAAAACATCAAACGTTCTAAAAGAACAACAGCATCTGGATCATTTTCCCTTTGTTTTACCACACCGCAAATGTCTTAAAACAACGTGTCTCAAGCTTATGTTAGTCTGTGAAGCAGTTGTTAGCGGCACATCTTGATTCCACCTGAGCTCAGAAAAAGGTGGCGAGGCAGTTCCAGTGGTCCAGATGCCCCCCCTAAAACACTGGCCTGAATATAAACATGGCTTTGGTTTGGTTGAGGAAGGAGAGCCCCTGTTTATTTATGGACATGTCTGGGTCTGGGACACAATTATAAAAAGATAGATAGAGGAGATGAAGGACAAAGCGAAAAGGGGCAGAGCTGTGTCAAAACTTGTGGATGGCTCTAGTATGGCCCACCTACAAAGGGACTGAATACTAGCGTGAGTCTGCATGGAAGCGAGCGCGAGGTTAAAAGTGCATATTCTCACACACCGCTCTTCCTTATCTGCAGATTCGGTCCAATGTACAAAACTATAAAGCTAAATGTCTGTTTTTAAACTGGAATGAGAAAAGTAACAACTCACTCATTTGAAGAGAACTAATTGAACTCTCAGTGACGTCAAACGTGCTGCAAACAAGCCCGCCTGGCCAGAAGGATTGGCTGCCAGGCGGCAAAAGTGGAGTGAGGGTGTGAGGCCGGGGAATTCAAAGAATTTTCCTGTGTGCTTACCGGTAAAAACCAAGCCCACTGTAGGATTATGAAAGTATGGCTGAGCGAGGAGGTTCTTTTCATCTTCTGTGCGCTCTCCTCGACTATATCGGTTCAATCGCAATTTTTACAATAGGGCTTTATGGCTTAATGACTTGGCTACAGAAACCCAGACATTGTAAGGTGTTTTTACGGCTCCTGAAGCTCCTTTACAACCTGACCAAATGTCATTGCTTCACTGTACAGCCAACATGTGGGTAGTTCTTGAGAAAATCAGTGAGACAGTTATGTTAGTGTCATAATCAGAGTAGGATGATCAACATTGCAGGACTGATTGGGCAGGATGACGAAACCTTGGAAACTTCATCGCAAGGACACAGAAGGCTTTTTTTTACACTCAAATCCTACTTGAAGCAAAAGGTTTGGGGACATTAAATGATCTCACAATGATGTGATGCACAAATGTGCATTCATGGGTGCTGCAGCTGCTAAACCTGCATTTAAACCTTTTCTAGGTGGCGCAAGCAGACTGGCCTCTGCTTATTTTCCCGCCTCAGTACAAATGCTCTCTGCTCAGCTCACCCGAGCATCGTTGCAACACTGCGCAGGCCGATAAAACTAAGGTTTGGTGATTAAAGTTTGGTGACTCACTGAATGAGAAATATTACACAATCACAGCAAACATCTGACCACCCTCAGCTAATTAAAACCACACTGCCTTTTAATGCCTGTTTATACATGACTCCTTAATGGATGCTGACCCTTGAGCTCCCTACAAACAAACCGTGTTAAAGGCAAGAGGGCAGTGGGGGGGCTCCACAGTGATAGTTTTATGTCTGAAAACAAGCTTTAAGTGAATCGCTGTAGTTACTGCTGTCCCAAAACTGTACCTTATACGATTAACAAACACTTTAGACATGAAGCTAATCAAACCTTCTGGGCTGTTCCAACTGCTTTGATCCTCCTGATTCGGTGAATGAGTGAAAGGAAAGTTTAATAGCTCTCAATCAGGACCATGTGGAGCTTTATTGGTGTGCTGCTGCCGTGCCTGTTGCATGAAGGACACAGAGACCCAGGGGGCACAGGCACTGGCCATCGCTCTCACGTCATTAAAGTTGATAAGCTGGCAGGAGGAAGGCTTGCCATCTGCAGCCACCGGGTCCTGGACCACCTCGCTCACATTTTCCAAAAAGCTTTCGCAATCTGCTCCCTGCTGCATGCAGGCTCCAGAGCTCAGGCCAGTCGGTCTGTCACACGGCGCCACAGTGGCAGGAAGGCTGGAAAAGTCCAGTCTCATGCGAGTGTCTTGTCAACAAGGCCACCTGGGCCTCTGTCAGCCTCTCGGTAACAGTTAGCATTAAAATCAACTTTGACACGTGATGCTCACATCTCCTCCGGCCTCAGTGGAGATGCAGAGCACATTTCATGGAATTCATGCAAAAATCCCACAAGTGCACCTTGGACTCCAAACTCATGTAGACTTGGGTATAAATTAAGAACGAGTATGTGCACGTGTGCCAGGGAAAAAATGAGGCAGATATCTGAAAGCGATCGGCTATCACAGTTTGGATTTGAAAACAAGTAGAGGAATATACACAGAAACACATGTGACCACACTTTACACAAACACCTCTCCTTGCACCGCAACGAAAACCAACCCGTCCTTTGAGGTCGTAGGTTGGCGTACTGTGTATATGTGCACAAATATCTACTGAAAGCACATTCATACAGCAGACTCCCTCTCCACAACTGTTCAAGAACCAACACATATGCACCACATTTAGGCTGCTGATTGAGAGCCGCCACACCAGTTAAGGCTAGCAGCAGATGTGCAAGATGTATTTCCATTGCAGTTGGGTTTCCCCTGGTTTTTAATTGGGGTATAGCCTATGTTAGCCAGTTGCTGTGAAGGTGACCTGGTGGAAAGATGAAAAAGTGAACTGCATACACCAAGAATGGCCTGTAAAAGAGCTGCTGCCGCTTACAACACCCTGTTAATATCAACTGCAGGGCGCAAAGACGCTGAGCAATAATAAATAGTTTTAGAGAAAAGCTTCGCTGTGAAATGCTTTATTGAACAGCTGCAAAATGTGGTCAATGAAAGAGCCAGAATTCAGAGGTTTAAAATGTGAAAAATGCAGCTGATGACCAAATGTATTTCTAAACCTTTCCCTGCCTTAAAAAGTACAGAAAGGCAGTGAAATCTAGCATTAATGATTAACTTAAGCAGTAGACAGAGGTTTACCCGCGCCATGACGAAACAGATATGCACTTAAAATATACTACAGACTTCCTCCTCCGTATCTCTATCAAAAACTCCACCTGAACTCGCCTCCACATATTGTTTGCAATAAACAGCATGAGGAAAACGTGGCTCTCTTTTGTGAGCTGTTACAGTGCCCGCCCGTCTGCTCCAAACACGCCCGGTCAGGTTTTCTGCTGTTCCAGTAGCTCTTATCAAAAGCTGCTGAAGGGTTTCAATGATCGATTGTTATGAAAAGATGACTAATTCTGAAGTGCTTGTGAGGGATGGAAGAAGAAGATAAAAGCTTGGGAAGAGTGTGGCAATCGCTCACTTGTGTTGCACATTTGAAACTGTTTTTTTTTTTTCTTTCTGAAACCGATGGAATCTGGATGCAGTTAATGGAGGACTCTGCAGAGACCCAAAAGTAAACTCTGGGCTGCACTGCCTCCCCTTTTTCAATTGAGAGCTCACTAGAAGTAAAAGAATAATGAAAAAGGAGCAGATAATAGCGACCAGCAAGCCTGATAAGCCTGCATGTTGGAATTCCATCATGGTTTTAGTAAGAAGACACCAAAGATGATAAGAGTGACGTGGAGGAGCTGCTTTTTCTATGTACATAACTTTGTAGCGCTTCTTCAAGGTAGTCAAAGTCCCATGGTAGACAAAGCCAGATTAGAAAACTTGGTATACACTTGTGCCAGAGCAAAAGATGAAGCTATGCATGGAAAGTACACACAAAACAGACACTGTAGTTGTACGTGAATTCATATAACTTGTATCCTTAAATCCCTTACTGCACATGTGCACATTTGTACTGAACGGGCCCAGACTGGATGTGCCAAAGGTTAGAGACTGACTCCCTCATGATTGCAATACTTCTCATTAAGCTGTTTCTTTTCTCATAATCTCCAATAGGCACAAACCTGAATAACAACATACTCTCAAATCTGATTTGCTGAAAGTCAAATGTTTAAGCTGTGCAGTGTGCACACTGATAATGACAAATGTTCCGAGGAGCTAAATCAAGAGCAGGGGAAATGAAACTGTCATATTTCAAAACTGATTGTGCGGAGTTACATTTGCAATGACCCAACACAGTTCTGACACAAACACAACATTTTATAACCTCTGACTGGCACTGTGAGCAGGACATGTGACTGAAACAGTACTGGCAGACATATACAGGACACCTGTGGGAACTGAAATGTGTTAAGAGGCTTGGCATTGTGCTCACAAGCTGCCACACCCGTTCCTCAACCAAGTCACCTGTAGCTCTGTTTC
>JAOWBL010000023.1:8288093-8301017 GCA_028564865.1 Zenarchopterus dispar
ATGTGTTAAGAGGCTTGGCATTGTGCTCACAAGCTGCCACACCCGTTCCTCAACCAAGTCACCTGTAGCTCTGTTTCTATTTCACAGAGGTAGATGCATGTGTTGATGTGTTTCAGGGTCTAACCAAGACCCTGAAACACATCAAGATTTCTTATCAGTTGCTCAATCAGTGTTAAAGTCAACTTCCAGACATTTTGACTGCTGTTTGACAAGCTATCCTATGTATGTGAGCCAAACTATCCAGACTTTTAAAGTCATATCCTCAACTTTACTGCAAACATTCATTTTTTTCCTATTTATTTGGATCAGTCGCCATAAAATGCAGGGCACTTGACTTCCATGTATTAGTTTTAAAAAAAAAGGGTCAAGACAGACAGATGTACAAATTCAACAGTTGGCTTTATTGAAGTTCACAGGGATGTTATCAGTGTCGGTACACACAGAGGCACACGGTTTCTTTGATCTTCAAAGGGAGATGAGCTAGAATGAGAGGCAATAAGAAGATAATAACGCCAATCTACACCCATTAGTCCACAGATCAGAGGGTTACTGTAAGAATCAAAGCAGCTTTCAATTTCAAGACGCGAGTCTATCTTTCATGTCACCACATTGCCACCTAGTGGTCAAATTAAGGACTGCGCTTTCATCCTTCAGATAGTATGTAGTATTTGTAATGTGCAACAAACTCCACAACAGACATTCTGGACACATGCAAATCATCACGAACTCACTTGTTCCTCCAGTGGGTAAATAAGTTTCTTTTGTCCACTCTACGTATGTTTGGTGGCCAGCATGTGAAGTGTTTTGTACGCGTGAATCACATGAATCAAGATGTGAACAGCCGTGAAACTGTCTGGGGACCAGACTGAAGGTAGGATTGCCAAAGTTGGATAAGTGAAACTAGAACCCACTTCTTTTGTCTGGTGTTGGGTTTTCCTGTTTGACAAAGTAGATGTCTTTTCTCTGCCAGATATTAGTGTCCTCAAAAGAGTCTATCCTTGAGATGCAGCTGGTCTGCAGACTTTTTGAGTTGAGCAGCTGCCTTTCCTGTGTTGAGCTCTACATTTCTGGATTTTTTGTTTAATTTTTCCTAAACTTTTTTTTTTTTTCTCCTTCCAAGGCAGTTTCACAATTCTTCACATCTTCATTCATGTCACCAAAGCGATTCCCATGCTGACCAGGTAAACATCTTATAATGGACACAAAACCTTGATGATCCACAGGAATTATGGGTGGGCTAGTGATTTACACATTACCTGAATGCCCCAACAGCTTATAAGACTGAAAATGCCCACCAGTCAGTTAGAACTGAGGAAACCTCTTAGATAAGAGTTTAAATATCTTTAAGAAACAAGAAAACAAATGGTAATTGCCTTAGTTCAATTTTTCATGACCTGAATGACTGTGAATCTACACAAAAGTGCTGCATCTGAAAAGGTAAACGACGCTGGAAAAGAATGAATCCCAGCATAATAACATGGTTTTGTATTTTTCCTGAAAAATGATTTACCAACTATCCATTCATTATATATACTGGCATATTCCTATTCAGGGTCACAGGGTCCCCTTTGATATGTAAAATAAAATTCTCCAAAGACAAATATGACAATAGTGTTTGACAGTAAGATCACTTCTATTTTGTACTTTATAAAAACATGAGTGGTGTCTGCATCAAAAACATGTGTAGTGGTCAGTGCTGCAGCCTCATATCATGGCCTCCATCTTAGAGTGTGAGTGTGCACAGCTGTGTGTGTCTGTGACATACTGCTAATGTGAATGTAACACAACCTAAAGACAAGACTGGGATACGTTCAAGCACCGCGCAATACTTTGAATGGATTAAAAGTAACTTGGGACCTTTAATTTGTCTCTAGAAAAGAAAATCCAATCCTGACCTCTAGTGGTGAATTGAAGAAAGTGCAACTACAGCTGACTAGAATAAATTAAATCTTTTTTCTCACTCAGGCCGAGGAGAATCAAATACACCGGTGCAAACATCACCAGTTCTCCTTTTTTTCTAAAAGGAATCTCTGCTTTATACACACACACACACACATATATATATATATATATATATATATATATATATATATATATATATATAGGTTTATAGGTTTGTGAAGTGGTTTTTCCCCACTTCACAAACTTAACTCCTGGTGAAAATCAACCTAACATGCATTTTTTTTTAACTAAAAAAAAAAAAAAACAAAAGAAAAAAAATAACTTTATTTTCCTAACAATAAATGTGTTGTAAAAGTATGTAAAAGTCAGGATAAAATAAAACTGACACTAACAATAAATGTGTTGCCTCACAGCATGACAACCCTTCTAAACAATTTGTTCTTGATTCAGTAAATTTGAAAGAATCAAAATAAAAAGCATTCATTCCCTCTTTACTTGTATTGAAGTTGATGAGATGAAGATGCCTGAAGTATCTTAACATCTTATAAATGGTTACAAGAAACGAGAAAAGTTGTTTCACACACACACACACACACGCACACACGCTTCAGAGGCCAAAGGGGGAAATACAGTTAAATGAGCGCTTGAGCTGTAGCATATATTTTCCACAAGGGGGCGGCAGAGTTTAACAAATACAGAGTGGCCCAACGATTCCGACTTGTCAAATAAAATAATTATCATAAAGCAGCTACAATTTCTCACTGCAGTTACTTTTAAACAGACTAACACGTTTGATATTTTCAGCAGTGATGAGGGTGATTTACCGCCTCCTTTAAACAAAATGTTGAGTGAATAAAAGAGTTTTTGATCGCTTCGAGTAATTTTAACTTCCACCAAGACTACAGTGCTGTTATGTATCTTCCTACCTTCCCCTTCCTTGGACAGTAACATTGACAGTCATGTTTAGATTCAACATTTCTGTAGCAGCTTGTTGTACTGGTCACTGACCTGCTTGGATGTACTTAAACACATAAGCACCTGTTTTCCAGTCACTTACTTTGAAAGTTTAATGTGACATGTTTATTTAGTTGTGCCCTCTAAATGTCAGAACAAGCAATGGTCATCAACAATAAACCCTACTATCCTCTTTGTGTTGGAATAGACCGTGATTTGGCCTCATTAAGTCTCTTTTAAGCAAACCACACAAAAACAGACAGGCAGTAAAAGTAGCATTCAGAAAGGCACGGATTTCCCTCACAAGCAAAGGATTTAACACACACTAACAGTCGTCTGAGGAGCTTGGTGGTCCGCTGTGTCCCAGGGAGGTCGCACAGGCAAATTTCATGCTCCTCTTCACACCGAAAATGTCTCCTTTATCCTCCCTGCTGAGAACTAAATAAAAGCGAGGATGAATTAAAGAGGGAGCTGAATGAGGATGGCTTACTCATGTAGGTGTGACTGGTTGAAATGGAGCAATGCTGCCATGGTGACCCACACCCGGCAAAGTAATGGTCAAGCGCGGTCACAGGTTCGCTG
The DNA here is from genome assembly GCA_028564865.1 of Zenarchopterus dispar. Lineage (NCBI taxonomy): Eukaryota > Metazoa > Chordata > Actinopteri > Beloniformes > Zenarchopteridae > Zenarchopterus > Zenarchopterus dispar. The sequence continues at coordinate 8,291,532 of JAOWBL010000023.1, forward strand.
GAATGTGACATTAGTGAGAGGAGAACACAAAGGAGAGGGATTTTCCCTCCAAAACAGGAGAGAGGAGAGAACAGAGGTGGTCAGGCTGAGAGAAGACAGAAGAAATATCTGAGAACTCAAAACATGGAGAATTCTCCATCATTTTGAGTGCTTTTCAAAATAAAAGCAGGTGTGCAGCAGCTGGAGAAACCTACTCTCTACACATGGTTACTTAAAATGAACATGCTCCAAAAAACAAAGAGTTGCAACAAATTAAGCAAGTCATGCACACTCTTCCCGTACTTCAACACAGTTGCAATTTATCATCACATCACTCCAGCTCTGCATGGTGTTCTTGTTGTGAGGTAGATGGGTGTGAGTGCAGCCTCCTGAGGCAGATTCTGAACGGAGTGCTCTCTACTGGTGTCTGGGCTCCCAAAGATGGCCCTTCCTGCGCTGTGTGTTTTTCACTGTTTGCACTCTGAACACTTACTGTGTGGGAGTCAAGTGCATATAAGGGGGAAGAGTCTGCCCTCCGCCCAGTTTTTCCTCATCTTTCTAAGATCTGCAATACGTAGTGGACAATATGGCAAGTGGAAAACGTCTGAACGCCAGGTGCACAAGGAAGATTTATTGAAGACGGTTAGTTTTAAATGTCAAAGTCAGAGGAATTGCTCTGAAGAACACTAACTCATGTTCACAACTTCCTCCGAAAGCTCCCTGCCACGCACAAGCTCTCCATTTCACTTCCTTATAACTCCCAAAGCAGGATAACGCCCCTCCTGATCCAAGTCTACACACACTCACCCTCTTAAGTAGTGGTTTCTCAGTAGGAAATCAGCAATCTGCTGTCATTACTCACCAGCGTTTACCCCTCCTCCCTCATTTCCTTCAAAGTCTTCACACTGAAATTCAGACAAAGCATCTGTCCCTCACAAGGATCACAAGAAAGAGGGTAATTGTCTGTAGACCCAACAGGAGGAAAACATCTCACTGCTGCAACTGTGGCAACAGGCCAGAGAAATACACAAAATGGCTAATTAGTCTAAAGCAGTGGCCCGCGTGGTGTCATAGCATCAGAGAAGACTGATGCTTTGTGTGGCATCACTGGCACAATAATCAGCTCATTGATAAAACACTTGGGCTCATTTCAGTATAACATTTAGACTATGGAACATTGTAGAAATGGCATATATGTTCATATCTTTTCTGTCAAATAGGTGCTTAATTCATCCCTGGGTAATTTTAAGAAAAGAGAACTCTTAAATGAAGGGGAGAATGAACAAAGCAGTGGCGAAAAAAACACTTTACACAGAGCTCCCGACTTCTCAAAACCTCTCTCCTTCCCCCTTTCACACGCACATAAACATAGGCACAAACACATACACCTCGAAACAAAGGTGCCATTTTACTCAGGAAGGGTCAGCAGTTCTCTCCATCAGACAGGGGCTTGTTCTTGGTCAGAGGCTGCTGCCCAATCTCAGGCCACCCTCCCCTGGCTCCACCGGCCCCCTCTGGCCCCCACCACCCCAGAGACAAACTCCCCATTGTTCCAGCACTACTAATAAATGACAGTTCTGCTGTTTAGACAAACTTTAGAGCCCATTCTAAACACAGTAAAGCTGAGTGGAAACGGTGCTCTGTATGCAAGCATACACACTGGACACAGTTCTTTTTTTAAACAGTCTGATGTTTCTCATGGAGTTCATTTACTATCTGCCATCAATGATGGAGTGATATTTCCCTATAACTTGAGCTTCCTACCTGAAGATGGGATGAGGTAGAGCAGTGGGCGAAGTTGCAGGAAATAAAATTAACGAGCCAAACTTTTCCTTCCAGTGGTCAAAAACGATCATGACACAAAGCCTTGGTTCACCATGAGGTCACGCTGCTCGGGCCCCGTTGTCACCCCGAGAGCTCGATCAAAGTCGGAGACCCAACTTAGGCCTCGGGCTTCGACAAGACAAATCACCACTCAACCTAAGCTCATAAACACACCATTAACACGCACGACCGCTGCAATTCTATCCGTTTACCCTAGGCACTGTGCTGGGGACTATTGCTCTCTGTGAAGGGGCCTGTATTAGCATGCCTGGGGGTGGGAGGGCTGATGTACATGTATCACAGGGACCTGCAAGATTCAGCTCAGGGGCCACAGAACAAGACAAATTTGGGATTGCTTGTTTTCATTTAAAGTATGTATGCTCACCTGCCACTTTCCTGGTACGCCTAATAAAGTCACCGGTGAGTGCATATGAATAGATGATTGTAATTAACTGTTCAGCAGCTTCAGTGAGACTTTGAGGTAATAAACAATTGCGTGAATCAACAGCCATACATCATGTGGGGCTTTGTGCAGCCAAGCTGTACAAAATAAGAGGATTCTATTCTTAACAGCAATGCAGATAAGAATAAAATTCAAGCTAAACTTGAATTGAATTGCAAATAATAAAGTCTTAACCACCAGCCATTCCTCTGCTGCGGTTAAAGAAAAGCATATCATATGACAGCACAACCGGCACACTTGTCCAGTAGGAAAAAAAACCTTCCTCTTAGCAATGGTTTCAAGCATAAACATGAATATAGGTATAAAAATGAACATTTGTGCTAGTGTTCTAGGTGCTTTGATGTCCATCAGTGAGTGTAAAATCACCTCATCAGTGTTTTTGGAGCATCTCACACAATACAGGAGGGATGCAGGAAGGATGCAGGTACCTGCTCCCGCTCCGCTGTTCAAATGACACGAGGAGGAGGAGGAAGAGGAGGCAGAAGTTGTGAGAAGAGTTTTTTTTTTTTTTTTTTAAAAAAGCCCCTGTGTTTAGTCAAGGCCCGCTTACTGACACAAAGTCTGTCTTTGTCTGCCTCCCAGGGTGCCAGATAAAGGAATTCTTGTGTGTCGGGTGCTCTGACCGAGTTTATTTGACACTTCAGCTCCTTTTGTGAAGCAAGTGTCCCACCGTCAATGCTGGCCATGAGAGTCACTTGGCATTAGACAGAGGGTCCCTCTTCAGTGGAGAAAGGGGGTCTTGTTTGGGGAAGATTTTTTGTAATAGAAATGGGGGTGGGTGTGAGGGGGTGATGTGTTTTAACGGGTGCTCGGCCTGTGCCCTTCACTGTATGCATGAATATAGCAGGGATCCATGCCCTGCCCCAACAATAGATGACATTCTTCATTGCCGAGGAAGTGTATGGGATTGAGGAAGAACAGCTGAACCACATGAACACACACACAGACACACACCTCCCTTCACTGCAATCCTATTATATCACCAAACATCCCTGAAGATGATGCCAACTTTCAGAGCTCCAGACGCTTATCCTGACCATTTGAAACTGGCCATTTCTGTTGCTGCATGCACCTGCAGGTTCTACTCAAATGAAGCGTCTAAAACATAACTCATGAGAGCGGTGACAGATTGGACTCGTTATACACACTACGCTTTAGGTTAAAAGCAGCCAGATGGAATGACAGGCCCCTCACAGGACAGGCCATCCCGAGGGCACAGCAGTTCAAACCGATTTACTGTCAACTGAATGGAGCCACTGTACAAGAGGTGGCAGGACACCACGTTACTTTTTATGGACACTGTATCCACACTGTGCATTCATTTCTGCCACACATGGTCTTTCACAGTCTGTGGCCGGTCTGCAAGTGGGTTGTGCACACCTGGCACTGCAGGTGCATAGGGGCACCTCATAAAAAGGTGTACATTTAAAAACGCGAGAATTGCACTTTGACGTGGAATAAACTTTTTTTCAGCAGACTGTAACATGAGTCAATTTATAAAATGACTCCAATGAATGACTTTCGGGAGTAACAGAGCAGGGTTCCCACGCACTGAACAGGTGAGCCTAAATATGGTTAATGGGTAGTCTGATAAGGCTTTTAGGCCAAATATCTAACTCTCCACTTGGATTGGACCTTATTATCCCCATGAGTGTCATACAATTTGATAATAAAGAGCAGTTTGATAGACCAAATGGGTGTGTTGGGGAGATAACAGCAGAACCTTTGGCCAAAACAAACACTCTGACAGCAGGGGGATTTCACATTATTCCAGAAAGTAAGAAAGATGCTTCATTAATTTCACACATAAACTGCGTCTACAAATAACTTTCCTTGTCATCTAAAAAATAAGCCAAAAAAAAACAAACAATCAAGGGCATTTCATCTTTACCACATACCTGCTGATTTAAGAGAGTCTTGCTGACGTTATCCAAAAACCACTGGACATCCACTGGAGCGCAGCGCTCAAATTATATTCCATTATACTCTTGAGGTTTCTTCATGTCAAACCAAAACTCCACAACTGCACACACAGGCTATGGATTTCCAGAAGTTTAACATAATTGATCATCCCTGACAATGACGAGTCTTGACCACACGAGTATCCCAAGTATCCCAGACTCGACTGTCCGTTAACCGACTTGTCCAACAACAGCACCCAGGCAGTCCTGGACATGATAATTCCCTTTTCATATAGTAAAAGATCCACAGCTGGAGTCTTGAATCCATCGGTTGATCCAATCGGGATCAAGTTTTACCCAAAAGTTCCCCACATGTGTAAGCGCTGAAACGCTAGAATCAATTTAATCCTTTAAGTTGGAAGAAAGAAATCCTTGCCTTAAAATAATCTCGCAGACCAAGGTTTTTTTGTTTTTTTTTCCAGAAGGCAATGAAATACTTTTGTTGTCCTTGAAGTCCAGTGCGATGCCGTCTCCGCAGTAGCTCCAAGAAGCGTCTCTACTGTTGCAGTGCTGCTCCGTGTAGAGCTGCAGCCTCACTGAGCCATAGTTGGAGCCGCGCACTGCTACACATGCTGCTCAGCAGACGTAGGCGCGCAAGGCATGACGGTAATTGTAGTAATATTAGTTTATTACCAAACTATGTGGAAATGTATAAATTAAAGTTTATTTTTACTAAACTAAAAAAAAAAAAATGGTAGTATAGTCTTGCTATGAGCATTACGTATGTACTGATCTTGGTTTGTTACAAAAACAAGCAAACAAAAACAAGAAAGAAATTAAACAATACATAAAAAAGCGTATTTGTTTACCAGTATTTAATTATGATTGTTGTTGTTGTCATGTGACAGTAAACAATTTATTATATAATATAAACTATTAATTAAGAACTTAAAAATATATGAAAATAAACTATTAAATCTATATTCATCAGCTGTTGGATTGATTTCAGGTTGCGTGTGAGCAGTGTGTGTGAGTAATAATGATCATCTGTCACTGTGCAGAGATACAGAGATGTCGGTGTCTTGAATCACCTTCCAATGAATGCAGCTCTTGTCTTTCTTAGCTCACTTTCATGTTGTAACCGCCTCCAGGCTTCCTTGTATTTCTGGGATTTAAAAAAAAAAAAAAAAAAAAAGGACTGGATTCCCTGCAAGTGGAAGAGAGTCATTGATTCAAATGTCAGCTGGATATAATATGCGTGTTATACAACTTATCAGCTGTTGCAAAACCTTAAAGATATCCAAATTGAGTTAAATATCTGCTTATTCAGTGTGGACCTCAGTAAAAACACTCATTAATGTGTGACTTTTAATGAATAAAGTTATATTCAAAAACTACCGACTGTATGGAACAATTCAATACCATTATAACAAGATTAATGTAGATGTATAATATTCTAAGTGATTTCCAAGCTAATAAGACACGGCAAAAGAATAAAATCTGGGCTAAGTAAATAACACCAATGAGATAAAACATAGATATTATCAGAAATCCAGCTTAGTAATAAAGTTTAACTAAAAAGATCACATATCAACAATCTCCCCAGTTACACTGCATGAGCAGGTGAAGCTCCACTCCACTTTTGCCTTCACTCTTGGCTTAGCTCCAGCACAGTCTAGGAGTACCTGAATCACACTGATTCTGTCAATTGCAGGTACTTGATGGCTTTCTCTTGTGCAGGGGTTGAAAAGTTGCAGGAGGTTTGTGCACACAGCATTGCGTGACAAGAGCTAGAAATCAAAACACAAAGACATTGTTTTCGGTGTTCAAACCCCCTTTATAGTAACTCAACAGCATTCCTGTCTCACATTCCTCAGCCACCGCTGCTGTGTGAAGGGTTTTCTTTTCCTTTAGAGAAAAAAAAAAGAAGAAAAGAAGGGTTATACATTTTTGTCTGGTTCACTGTTCTGTGCTGACCTCGCTTCTCCCACAGAACTTCTGACTTTGCTCATTAATCACAAATCAAGACTGAGTTATGGTATTAGAAGAAGCAGTGATCTTATAAGGGTATTAAGAGGTGGCTGCGTTTTATCCAAAACTATGTGATGAATGCTTTCGTGCTCAACAATCAGGCTACATCACAAGAGACCTAAATGGTTATGCATCATTTCTCAAAGTGTGTATGCACATATAACATGTCTGCTTGCGTGTACATAAGTGCCTAGAAATGTGTGTGTGTGTGCCCACGTGTATCCTTAACTCTGAGTAGGTATGTGCTAATGTGCACACAAATGTTTTCCAGATTGGTGTTACAAGGGTAATCATATCCAGAGACCGCAAAAGCCCTTCTAAAGGCTATGAAAACAGATGGGACGTAAAAGAGGAATGCATCAGAGGATCCAGGCGAAACGAGGCAGAAAGACAGCAGAGACGTTCCTGATCATCATAAGCAGCTCTAACAGCCTTTTCAGAGCAGTCAACTCTGAAGTTTATACTGCATGGAAATCTCCTTCAGTCAAGTGGTGGTGAAGTAAATACAATATTTGCTGAAAGTAAAAAACCTCTGTGTCCACTGTGGCTTTAAGCGCACAAAAAAATAGAGGACAATTGAGTCAGTCATATCTCCAGTGTGTGCTCTGAGAGTGATTAAGACTAGAGCACATTCATTACTGGCCCAGCTCAGACAGAGAGGGGCTTCAGAGCAGAGCTCTTGTGTTGGACTGTTTGGATGTCCTATCCCCTTGTATCTCTTTGACTACCTCCAACACAAGGCTCCATTCAACCAGACTGGGAACAAATGTTTCCTTATGTGGCTCTGAGTGCCCAAGCTTCAGTGACAGGATAGAGAACAAGAGCCCATAAGACCAAAAGACAGAGAGGGTTCTTATTAATGCAGGCCTTGCCACCACTCTGTCTGTGATGATATGAGGTGCAATATGGGCTAGAGATGGAGGGATGGATGTTAATAACAGCATAGAAAAGGTGCAATGAGTATTTTCACCAACAACACCATGATGTTTTGCTGGCATGGCACCCACTGCAGTCTTGTTAGCCTACCACACTTTGTGACCTTTGTATTTTCACATATCTCCCACTTTTAGTTGCAGTTATTACTGCTACAGCCCCCTAGGAATTAACCTGGTAAATATAAGCTGGGAAGCCTGAGGTTAGGGCTCATGTTGGCAGCCAATGTCATTTCATGTACGGCCAAACATGCAGATTTCTATCTGTGTTTTTTTTTTTTAACCACTGTGTGAGAAAGTGTGAGTGAAGCTAAACAGGACTTGAGGAAAGGTTTCAGAGGGGTGTGAGTGAAGACTTTTCATGTGAGAAATGCTCAAAAATAGCCTGTGCCTGTTTTACATAGTAAGATGTAATGTGCCGTGCACCTCTTTTCTGTAGGGGGCACCCCACAGGATAAAGAGCTAATCCTCTTGTGCTATGAGACTGATAGAGCTGGATTCCTTCCAGAAACTCAGGGAGTCAGATCTGTGGAAAAGAGATCCTTTTCAAAGGAAACCATGTAATCAATGACACAAACCCCTGCAACCACTTATTCGAATCATGCTAACCGTAAAGATTTTGGTAAATTAACTTCCTTTCTTCCCATTCATCGCCCTTTATCTCTTGCTCCCTTCAGGCCTTCCCCAATCATGCCGCATTAAGATGTCAAACTGTAACTAGGTTTTTAATGTTCATTCAAACATGTTTTACCACTTAAGAAGAAATTACATTAACTTTTGGCTCGAAGGAACTGCACATAGTACCACTGACGTGTATGACTCTATCCTTCAGTTAATGTGGTCAAACTCGCCCTTCCTGGGGTATCACAATGGCATTATCATGATTTTGTTTATTTTTATGTTTACCATTTTCCTGGTTATTCAGGTATCTGTGTCAAAGAGCATCAAAATAAACATAAAAATCTGAAGCCCTAGTTATGACCAGAGTGAGCATGCAGCACTGAATGTGCTGTGCTATAAAACAATTTACAAGCTGACATAATGTCCTTTGTATCTCCTTACTCCACCCATATTAATGCTGCATAAAGGTTTAAACATTAATTTATGGAAAAGTTGGATTGTAAAGGAATTCAAATAATAGAGTAATTGGAGAACAAAGTTTGTATTCAGCAAGAACGAGTACAATGAAAATCTTCAGACTCTTTCAAATTTTTAACATTCGGTTCTGTGTCGGACACATCTTATGAAATTAAAATTCCTAAAAGCACAGCAGCCTCCACGGAAGAAGTTTACTTTCGTAATCAGATTTGAAGGAAAAATGATCAAGACAGGTACTGAGAAGACAGGGGTCACGATGAATGACACCCACAGTTCTTTTGTTCAGGTGGGAAAATCTTATTTTAAGACAACTATCACTACAGAACCACCCCCCATCCTCCAATCGGGGCTAAGTGGTTGTGTGTCCAAACATAATAACTCTAAGACTATGAGAACCAATAAACAGGCATCAGTTGCCTGCACCAATACCTATAGTCAAGCTTGGTGATGGGAACATCATTCCATTGGGATGTTGTTTTGGAAAAGGGCAGAGAGACCAGTCACAATAGACAGAAGGAGTTGTGTAATAAATGTGGACTGTGTGATCTAAGGGTGGGAAAAGATCCACATTTTGAAAAACCCCTAATTATAATCATTAAGAAAGCACCACTGAAGGAAAACTCTGACCATGAACCACAGAGCATCTTTGAAGACACCTAAATATGTTTGAACAACTAAAGTGGGAAAAACTGATCTAAATTTCAAAGAAAATTTAGCTAAAAAGACTTAAAATCACTATTATAAATAATACTCTAATGAAGTATTAATCCAAGGTCTAAAAAAAACATTTTAGCCCAGGGAACTGTCTTTGCTTTGTAGCTGTTGAGTAATTTGAGACTGATGAGAAAAAGGAGGAATTCAAATCATTCTCCAATGGATCTTACTTAAGATAAAGTGTGGAAAATGTGAAACAGAAGCAAAAGCGAGTGGGTTAAGTTGTGCATGTGTGTGTGGTATCTTAGTGGCAAGCAGTGTGTCAGGAGCTGGGAGTGTGGCAGGGCTATGCGTGACTAGGAGAAATACACCTGTCTCTGTGCTCAGGTATGGAGGGGGAGCCGGCACGCAGGGGCCTGCCAGCTGAACAATGCTGCCTATTGTACCTGCACTCTGACTGCAGACACTCAGAAGAGAGGAAGCCCTGATCTAAGTGTGTGTGTGTGTGTGTGTTTGTGCGTGTGTAGCTCTCTCTCTCTCTCTCTCTCTCTCTCTCTCTCTCTCTCTCTCTCTCCCTCTCTCTCTCCCTCTCTCTCTCTCTCTC
>JAOWBL010000023.1:8301117-8347634 GCA_028564865.1 Zenarchopterus dispar
GATGGATGATGGATGGATGGATGGATGGATGATGGATGGATGGATGGATGATGGATGGATGGATGGATGGATGGATGTGTCAAACTGGAGTCCTGGGTTTTAACCAAATGCTAATTGAAACATAAAATAAATCTACTATATAACTAGTGGATGAATAGCTAGATATTTATTTGCAAAAACTGTTTTGACTTCAGACAAGAGAGGAGTATCTCATCTCTTTATGCATTTCAAATTTTTCTGATGTTTTATTACATTTTGAGACAGTCCGGCAACACCCATAAATGTTGTGAACTTAGATAATAATAAAAAAAAATAAGTTTTTCGGTGCCGCATCTCTAAATTTCTGGAATTTTTTAAAAAAAGTGTTTTCCCTTCTTGTTCTTATTTCTGTTGAGAGGACATCGTGTAATTGTTTCTTGATGTTTCTGCAAAAGAAACCGTTTGAGGTTTTTGTGCCTCTTTCAGGAAAACATAGATTTAAAATTAGGCACCAGGGCTGGTATGCAGCAAGATGAACTTAACAAGTGGACGATATCCTACCAACACCCTCGCTTTCAAAGTTTTGCAGTGAAATGGCTGCGGCTTCACACCTTGTCTTCTGCAATAAATGCACACACACTTGATGCAGCCACACATTTATGCCCACAGGCTGTGATCACGGGTGGAGTCGCGTTATGTTACACGATTCACAAGTCCACATCATGAGAAAGTTGAAAGTTTGCTTCGGAGCTCACACATCACATTAAATGTCTATGATCTTCAATGATATGTAAACAGTTAAGACCTCACACGCCCATCGTGTTGCCAGCACTCATGATTAACAGCTTATATTACTGAACTTTGACACTGCTGGTGGGCAGATGTTTCCTTCCCAGAAAAGAGCTGAGCTATTTCTATAAAAATCTCCTTCAAGTGTTTACGATAAGTTAATCAAACTTTTGAGGGTTCTTGGTATGCTGCCCTTGTGCCATTCCCTGTTATTCCACCCTGCTGGTTTACATATTTAGCTTCCTTTATTATTTTCATAGCATATATTATCTTTTCAGAGTCAATAAGTACATTTCAAAAACCTACTAAAACTTACTGATTGCTAAATTCTTGCACAAGGGTAAGTGCTTTTCAGTTCTTTGTCACAGAAATGATCTTGCAGTCCTCTGTTATGAGAACTCATGGAAGAAATACTTGCTTCAAAACAAAGAACAATATGTTTTGAATGTGCAGAAAAAAAGAACAGGTAATCTGCCAAGTTTCACTATTAGAAACTGAAATGAAAAAGATAAGCATATGGAAAACATCTCCTTTTTTATTTTTTTTCTCCCTGCACTTGCACGCAGCTGCAGGATGTGCATGCTCCTCACCTTTTGAGATGAAAGTACAGTAAACAGTCTTGTCTACCTCAACAAATACAAATCACTATAACACTACCATTCAGTATAAAATCAAATGTGCTTCCATCCTAAATTGCATACCATACTGTGCTAGTACTTCACACTTAAGGTGGGCCTAAAAACACTGCAACCAGTTGATCAGTAAAGGGTCGTCTGCTTTGTGTGACATGAAGATAGATCCAAGGATGTGATGGGCTCAGTGTCGTTCATTGTTCTTACCTGATTTACACTCTTCTTCCTTGATTAACTGACTGGAGACACAGATATGATTTGATGCTGTTAAACAGCAAAGGTACCAGCAACTTTCCAGTCAGACCGACTTGAGCTGGATCAGCTTGTTCACTGTACTTTATTAACACAAAGTGAGCTGCAATGTTCAGTGGAAACGTGGCTTCACTGGCGTTCAGCACGGGGAACAATGAAGTAAGGGTTACATCAGCTAAAAATGTCCAAACATCATCTTTGATTAAGCTTTTGTAATGATAACTTTCTGCTAAATGTCCTAAAAGACTTGGAACAGTTTCACATAAGACGTTAGGATGGCTGTCGACTCATATCCAACCCTCTGCCAGTGTCTGCTGTGAAATTAATATGAATACTGAAAATTATGTGACATGGAAATATTTAATTCGACGAGTTATTTTATCTGTAAAAACTCCTGTGGGGTTTTGGTTGTCCGCTTTGCACGGTGATCATTGTTAGAGGAGTTTGATAGCTGGGATCGTCTTCCTGTCAAAATACTAAGCCTGAGTCATCTCATCTTCTGCTATTTTAATTTATCCACAGACACAAATTCCCCAACACCTTCTGTACCAATGCAACCCTGATTATCATTCTCCCACCCCCGTGTTTCACAGGCAGGATCATGCATGTGCCGTGGTAGTGCTGGCCGGGATCAAACTAAATATTCAAAACAACTCCTTTGTGAGTTATTCTACTTTCAGTGAAATTCAGTGTTCACCAGGCTGTTTTCCACAACATTTAGCAAAGTTTAAATATGATATTTTATGCATGAACGCCAATAAGAGTTTTGTTTTTGGCTGGTGTCACAGTCATTTCCTCTTTATTCGGCATGCCCGAAGCACTTTCCCGTCTGTTTCTCTTTGAGGTAGATTGCGCAAGCAGTGTAGTGTCATTTTTAGACTCTTCAGATCTGTAGATCAGCAGCCCGAGCTGTAAAACTGAGGAGCCGTCGTGGGTACCATGTCAATTTATTGTTCTCACACCCCCTTACGGCTCTGCAACCCTGCGTTGCCAGAGTCATTCAGATTTCTCTTGGCTGTGTTTGTGGGAGTGGGGATGCCCGCCTGTTAGCTGAATCTGAGAGCTTGACACGTCACCATTACTATAACCACTATCGTCATTGTCCCCATCGTTTTCTTTGTCCTCCCTGACGACATATGTCAAGCTAATGGAAATTTTGTGTTTGGATTTTTGCTGAAAACAAATGTCAGGACACTTTTTCTGCCTTCAAACCCATTTGCTTCCGTAATTCATGCAGTAGATTAAGAACACCACAATATGGTTTTAATCTGAATCTGTGATGTTTTCAATCTGACAGCAATTGATTGCAAAGAGTGGGAGGATGTGATAGAATGTACCATAGAAAGAAAAATACCTCAGCAAAATGCTTGTTTCCTGTTCAGTGGGAGGCACGGGCCTACATGAGAGTTGTGGCTTTAGTATAAGGCTATCTAAAATATTATGTTTTTTATGAATATGCAAGCTCCACAGTTCCCATGGCTTTAGCGAATATAAATTTATTATCCATGCGCCATACACGATGAAACAGTTTTTGTCTTTTGTGTCACTTTACTACCACGTGTAGAAACCCTGACGTTTTCATTTCGACTTTTCTGATTTCTTTCTTCTGTCTAAAAAGGAAAAGAAAGTCCTGCACTCTCAATAACCTTTGCTCTTTTGATAGCCAAAGTGAGAATAAGTTAAAAAGTGAGTGCTGCGAGGAACTGAGTGTAAAAGGAGGAGGTGGGGGTAAACAGGGGGCATAAGCAAAGCTGTCGGCCGTGAGAAAGTAGTGCAGCGCTTCATTCTTCAAGTCCCATGACTGAAACCATGGTAGGCCACCAGCTCTTGGTAGCTGCACAGATAAACACCAAAAAGCAACTGCGGTCTGGCCCAGAGGCAGGCTGTGCAAACGTTGTTTTTCATTGGTAATGATTCATTTGATAGTGATGTCATCACATGTGTTTGTCACCAGAGGCCTATCGAGAATGTACTTTTGTTCATGCAAATATCTGTGTATATTGCCTGTTAGTGTTTTGTGACTTCATCTCCCTGTTTTAGCGTATATAATTTGAATTTTAAAAGAACATACTGAGGTAGACTGGAATGTAAAGATGAAGTCCTCAGTGTTGCAGAGATTTCACACTTGATGAAAGACTTTAAGAACCAGACATAATGCTATTTCATGTTTATCTGCAACTTAACATAACCGTTACGTCACACATGTCTGGAAATGCAACATATATCTGCCGTGGTCCCATTTTAATGAAAACCCCTCCACTTCTTTGTATTTTCTGTTAATGTTTAGGGTTTTGGTTTAAATGCTGATGCCTTGGTTGCTTCCTACTTTAGGAGTTTGAATGCTGGCACATTGTCGTGTGATAAGAGTTGCAGTTTTTGTGGCGTTCACACTACATGACCAACAACCAGGTCACGCGATACACAGTCAGATCACAATGACTCTGTTTTGCCTCCCAACCAGTGATGCAGGGAATGATGTGGGACCACTGATGGTTGTTTTAAAATGACCGCTGGGGGAAAAAAAACACAGTATGAGCTGCTTGGAAATTATAACGCTGCCATGCTGCTGCTCCTTCTTGGCTGTTGTCTCTTTGCTGAAGATGGTACAACACTTTTCACTTGCTTGGATAAGAGTTTCCAACAACTCCAGATGTCTAGAGTGTTAGATATCTGTTAGGTGTTGAAGATGGATTAGTGACGTGCCAGCAAACCTTTTTGTGATTTGTTCTTAAATAGCTTACATATAAAAATCGAATGCTGCTTCGGTTTGGAAACTATCTTCTGGTAATCACCGAGCTCAGCTCTTTTCCTCCCATCAGTGAGTTCAGACACTTGTGAAATCATGTACTATGAAGGTAGTTTTAGAAGCAGAACAGCTTATAAAGACTAAACCGGCGCCAGTTTAAAAGCCGATAGTTTATCTGCTTGTAAAGTGGTGATTACATGTCTTCAACAAAGGGTCTGTAAAGCCCTGAAGGGGGAATAAATAACAGTTGTATACGACTTCATCATCTCTGTGGAAAACTGTGGGTATCTTTAGCTATTACTTAATACTTTATACTTAGCAACTGGGAACTGAGAAATCAAAAAAAAAAAAAAAAAAAAAAAGAACTGAAATAAGTCAAAAGTTTCCACAGAACTGAGACAAATCAGTGTTAGGTGATAATTTGATAGATGTATGACATCATTTTCCATTACATGGTGCTGTGCAGCTTGTTTCTTTTTTCTTTTTTTATTGTTTTTTTGACCTCCGCACGTTAGTACATCCTCTTTCAATCCCTTTTTTCAACAAAAACACAATAAAAATCATCTTCGTGGGTGTAAATACAACCTCAGCACATAACTAATGTTTATTTACTAAATAAACATTAAGTTAAAAAAGAAAATGACAATCTGAGCAATACTACAATGATTCAGCGGCCCGTAGACCCACCTGTGGCAGCTGTTACCTTTGCATTGCGTTGACATAGATTTTACACTACATTTGCATTTAACAGATGCTTTTATCCAAAGTGACTTACAACGGAGGAATACAATCAAGCAGATCACAAAGTAGGTGCAGTTGTGGTGCCCTTGACATTGAATAACGTAAGTGGAGTTAGTATTTTCCACAAGTTATGGATTTGCAGTGGTTAAACAAGAAGTAAAGTGTGTCTTGAGTTGAAGCAGAAAATGCAAACTCAGCCCAGTGATTTCGTACGCGGTAAAGTGACTTATAACCATTATCGGTTCTCACGCTGGGTGACTTTTGCAGAATGTAAATGCTGGCAGGCTGCTGCAACAAAGCATCATGTAAAGTTCAAGTTTGCTCAAGTTAAAAGATCTTCTACCTGTGCAGAGACTTCTGTCTCTGTTCTTTCATTTATCTTGAATGTAACCACACCAGCCGTGCACTTCAGATTGCATGAAGTATGATCACAGCATGAGGCGACCCTTTCAGCAGCAACATGAGCTCACGAATCCATCTCCTGGTCGGTACTCTGGTCGGTTCTGGATGAAGGATTGTCCTTATGACAATGGATACAATAGCCCACTTACTTCAGCATGGTAGAAAGGGAAAGGAAGCCTGCTGCGAACACCAGGCACTGTCAAACTTACCATACGGTACCATAAAGTGAGAAAATCCCACAAGTGTGATTTCTCTGTTGAAGCTTGTGATGTAAAATCAGTGTTCACTTGGGTAAGTAAAAGGTTTTAATTTAACATACTTCAAAAAAGCATGATCATATCTTCTAAATAATGTAAACAAAAAGGCAGTGTATTGCTATTTATTCATGAATATATTAAAAAACTAATTTAACTCATGTTCAGACTATACCATCCACCTCCCACATGTTGTATTTGACATTTAACAGTAGGATTGAACAAGTCTGAAACAAAGCTACAGAAAAATGAGCTTTTGACACTCACACTTTTTTCCTTCTTCCTCCTCAAGTTTCAGGTTCCTAGAAAGGCAGTTTTCTGTCACCAGGGTGAAAAGAAGCCCCTAACCCCCCCTCCAAAAAAAAAAAACAAATGAAGCAGAAACCCACCGAACCCACCAGCTCGTCTCTGCTCCCTGCGTTCCTTCGTCTGCTCTTGCCAGCAGCCCCTAGGAGAAGGTTTCGAGCCCCCTACCACATCAACCACAGGCCTCTGCCATGACTGTCTTCTCGCACAACAAGGGGAGCTCGTCTACACTTTACACTTCTTGACAACAGGAGGAAAATAAGATGCCTGCAAAAAATGTACCCACACCGAGAAAGATGTTGGTTTCAGTTTGTGTCTGGTCCTTGATCGTCTTCAATCTCAGGCCAGATTCAAGCTTCAGAACTCGACTTTATGTAAGACAGGATAATTAACATTATCTAGGTGATGTTTAAATGACTTTTTAAATATTTTATTTGGAAAATCCCTCCAAGATGTGCAGTCATCTTTGTGGGTGCACTTTTTTCCCTCCATTATTCCATTGCAGTGTGCAATGTGAAGAGTGAAGTGTTTCATGAGGGTTCTGTTAAATATGTGTTCTAGATGCCATTTTACCAGGGAGGAAACATGCAGAGTCATCTTCACTGAGTTTCAAAGACAGACAAAGAGGTCACATAGAGTTGATGAGTTCTGAAATACATGGTAATTTTTCTGAGTAAACTTGAAAGGAAGAATTGTCACTTCTGTAGTGATCATTCAAGCCCATATGGTTAAAAACTGAGAGTAAAATGGGGCAACCAAACACATGATCAGATTTTTGCCAGAAAAAGTACTTTTCCACTAGCTAAAAATAAAATAAAATAAACTACTTTACATCTGCATTCTGGTGAGTGTTTTCAACTACCTCACACACAAACTATAGACTGTGAACCATAAATGTAAGACTATATAAATCCCATTGTGATACTCTGCTTTTGATGTGTGATGCCATTATTTTTACAGAGACATCGAAGAGCAAGAGAAAGAGAGGAATCCAAACAAACAGAAATAGTCATTTTTGGATTTCCCTCCAGTTTGATGATGATGCACAAAGCCTGCTGATCATGGATGGAGCTGAGGTGTTTCAAAGAACAAGGAGAACCGGTCGTATATCACTCACGCCAGTCACTGGCTGATGCCTACCTGCTGTCTGCTTAAGAGCTGCATCTACAAATAGACTAAAACAGTTTAAAATCAGAAGAAATCAGGGAACTAGAACATGCAGTTGGTCATAAGATACGACTCAGACAGTTGTATTTTTCTTAAAGGGAGGCAATGCTCCAAACAAATTCTGACTTTTCTGATATGTTCCTTAAGTTTATTACAATTAATGACAAAAACTTGAAAAACACAATGAGCATTTAAAAGCCTGCATCTGAGTGAAGAATCAATCCATCTATTTTTTTTATACTTCTCTGGTACCATGTTGCATGGGCAACAATTCAGAGTAGAGACTTCCCTGTCACTAGTCACCTCATCAAGCTCCATCAGGAAGACAGGAGGGCATTCCCAAGGCAACCGAGAGGTTAACTCTCTCTCCCTTCAAAAGATCTCCCCTGGAAGGTGTTAAACAGGCATCTTGACCTGATGTCACTGGCTTCACTAAAACCCTCTTCCAGAAGACAGAGCTCTTCAGCCGGTTCACAGTTGGCAAGTTGTACGTTTCTGAGGCACGACTGACCTGCCCTGACCTTTTCCCCACTCGCCAGGACTCGCATTACTCCGCTCTCAATCATGTATGTGCTCACTAACCGCGTGTACTTATGCCATTATGTTGTTGTACACACTCATTTGTTTTTGGTAGCTCTAAGCAGATACAGACTCAGAGGATCCCCACTGTTTGGCTTGCTTTACTCCACTTTGGCTTTGTTAGGTATAGTCCTCTCACATATTTGTATTTCTGGACTGTGCTCTTATGTTGTTAAATGATTGACACAAATCTCTGTTGGATTTCCATGTCATGCATACATTGCACACTTGTTCTGTTTGTCCCTCTCATTCTTCCTGTAACTGTCCACAGCTTATCAACATGTGTTGGCCTGGGGATCGATTAGCGCTTTCCTAACTATGACACACCTGTGCAGTACTCTAGCTCCAGTTTGTCCATCAAGCTCCCTCTGTGGTACCAGAAACCCATTGCCAACCTACAGTGAGCAAGGCATTCTTTTCTGACAGAGAACCATGGCCTCAGACTTTGAGTCATCAGCCTGCTGCTTACAGCTCATCTGCATATGGATCTAGTGAGTGCTGGAAGTCTGGGTTCAATGAAGCTGACAGGAAAGCGCTATCTGCAAAGAGCAAAGACGATAATGGAACTGGACACCTTTCAACCCCTGTCTGTGCCCACAAAATCTTTTTTTTTTTTTTTTTTTTAATAGAAGTTATGAATAGAAACAATGAGAAAGAGCAGGCAGGACCCAACAACCACTGAAATGGGTTTCGCATAGTGTGGACAGTACATACTCAACCCACAAAGGACCTGATGCCCTAAAGCTCCTATTCTTGGGAGTTACAGTTCATAATTCTAAGAAATTTGATCGCATATTTCGGCAGAAACATTAGAAGGCTGAGGTGGCAAAGGAGAGTGAGTTGGTGTGGGAGAAAGTGCAGGGTGACTGAATGCATGTTTTAAATATTTAATGACTGTTATGGCATGAGTAACAAGGGGTAGAACATAGGTGCGTAGTACCTAAGACTGACCTTTCATTGAGGTGAAATCCTGCTAAAATAATAAAAATACAAAAAAAAAAACCTAGCACTTAAATATTAAGTATAAAAACATAATTCTGACAGATAACAGGTAACAACGGGTTCATGGTTGCCACTCACTTTAATCACATTTTGATCTAGAAAAGTTAAAAGCGTTTAATGGGCTTTGATGGGAAAGTGAGTGTAGATCATGTTACTGTGCAGAAAAACAATAAAGCTCCAATGAAAATCATCAGAGGATGCTAAACAATCTATTCAGAGCCTCTATGCTTCTGTTTTGACCAATGGAGCATCTTCATCAGTGAAAGGACACGTAATTGTGCACACACATCTGAAAAATGTACGTTACAGGACTGACAATCTTATGAAATTAAGCTCATGAAAGTTTTGTGAAGGGGAAGAGAAAGACAGGAACTCAATCGGGTTCTGTTCATAGACTAAGTTACCATGGCAACAAACACGGAGTTTCTGTTTATGAGCCAGGTTTAGGTTGACCTGTTCTTTTCAGTGATGAGACAGAAGGTTTACAAGTAAACCTACCCCCACATCTTACCCAGGAAAACCCCATGGTAGAACAAAGTTTCGCCCTTCTTACACTGAGGCCACCTTCAGAGTCCCTGCTGTATGTTGAGGTGAGTCCAAATCCCTGTATCTCTTGTCTCCTTCTCCAACAGGGGAGCCTCATGTTTCAGGAGCCAGGGATCAGACTGCTGAGGCCAAGTCCAGTTTATATGATGAATGATGAGTGTGATGACAGCAGAACAAGCTACATCCAATCTGTAGCTTCCCTCGATGTTCTAGCTGTGTGAATTATTTAAAATGATATCACAACAAACAACAGAATTCAAGACAGACTTGTCATCTTATTACTGTGCTGTACTCTCGCCTGCTGGGTAAACAGAGGAACCGGACGGTACAGAGTTACAGCAGAACAGGTACATTATACTTCTACATTAACCCAACAGTGTTATGTCTGCTGGAGCTGGGGATCCTGCACCGTAACCTCTGTCATAGCCTGACGTGCACCCCTCCAAAATGTGACTAGATGTTAGGCTGACATGGACCAGAACAAATGTGCTCCACATTTGTCAGCTCCAACTCATAGAAGATGTGCTTGATTTGCTCTATTACCACGTTTGACATTCATGTTGCAAATCTGTAGAAGGAGCAGGCCTGGAAACTGGCTGGATAGTGAACTTGGAGGGGTACTCAAATGATCGGAGGTGAAAGCCGCTCGACTACAGGACCCAGCTGCTGCAGGAAGTAGAATCCAGTGAGTTATAGATGATTCGCTCTGCCTTTGATCAGGGGTGAAGATAGCTGCTGCAGGGTGTTTTGCTTTGTTCCTGAACCCTTCCAGGCCAGCCCAAAACTGAGAGCTGCAGTCTCTTATTACAGATGAGAGCACAAGAAGACATATTATCCATAAAATAAAATGATTGTTTGATCTTTATTCATAGCTCAGGACAGTGCTAGGTAGTGAAAGTGATTATAGCTGGCCAGTAGTTATGCCTGTCGTAAATCAAAAGACCACGCCCCTAAATATACATAAATGTGTTGGTTTATGCATGTAAACCTCCACCAAACGTTTGGCAGCTTCCTGACGAACAGGAGGCAGGAGCTGAGGTTGGGAAAAATCACATGCAGCACCCAGACCACCAGCACTGGCACCCCACAGGGATGCATCCTTTCCACACTGCTCTTTTCCATCTACACCAAAGACTCCTCCTCAGGGTTCCCATCTGTGAAACGTCTGAAGCGTGCAGATGACATCATGATAACTGGACTGATCGCTGATGCTGATGAGTCAGCGTACAGACAGGAAATGGAGCAGATGGGCCAATGGTGCAGTCAGAACCACCTGGAGATGAACCCAATCAAGACTGTGGAGACGACAGTGGACTTTAGGAGGACCCCACTTCCCTTTTCATTTTTCATTTTGTATTTCTGTTTTATCTTTTATTGAACCTTGATAGACAAAGCCGGTTGAATCAAATTCCTCATTTTTGCAGACAAACATGGCCAATAAAGTTGATTCTGATTCTGTTTACTTGGTGCGGTACAAAATAATTCCTGCCTGTGCAGTTGTTATGGATGTAAAATGTACTTATGAAGACCAAAACCATTTTATAAATGATTCTGCAAAGGCATTTACTTATGCTGCAACATTGGACATTTTAAGAAGGAGATCAGCGGAGATCAACTTGCTTTAAAAACATACCCCTAGTGGACAGTCAATGTACTGCAACTTTTTTCAATTTTCACATTGCCGTCAACCTGGAGGACCAGATGTTGGCCCCTTGGCTACGACATATGTCCTGTATTTAGGACTTCATCTCAGATGCATGCTTAGTTGCTCCTTAGAAGCATAAATCCCGTTTAAAGGACATGTTCTCCCTTCAGACTAGTCAGAGCTGTAATCTTGCAGCTTCCACACAGCCCTCTCAAATGAATGTGACATTTACAAACAAAATATTAGATGAGTTGAAATTTTATCTGTGTGTAACTCACATTTCCTCACCCAGAGACATTTCCAAACTTTCATCACAACCATTTTCCTACATTAAATAAAACACACAAGGAATGCAAAGATTTTTAAAACACATGCAACATAATCTAAAAGAGGAGGAAACAAAATGCAAAACTAAACTGGAGTAAAGAAGCTGTGAATCCTTTTTTCAGGGAAGTCCGGATCTGGGAACGAACAAAACAAACCTGTTGGTACAAACGCTGAGGGAGACGAAGATGCAACATTAACAACAGCAAAACAGGAAGCAGAATGGAACAGAATGCACAAAAGAAACTTCTACAAAATAATACAAACAATTTTTGATTGAGGCAGACATAAGACAGAAAACACTGATTAGAAATGAAAACATTAATGACGCAGGCTAGAGTACAGAATAAGGAACAAAAACACGACAGGCTGAATGATTCTGAACTAAATGGATTAACTTGTCAGTAAGTGTATCCTATCTATCAGCATCAGTACAAAAATATTACTCTGTAAACTTTGACTCTTGTAATTGTCTGCCTTTCTTTTACTGGGAATGTGGGTTTTCTCACTGATAATGAAAGCTATTTTTTTCTATTTTTTGTTTCATTCTTGTTGGGTTGGGGGTTGTTAAGTTACTTGAATCACTCCTGACCTGCTGTAGGTGATGAATAAGTTACTGAGGAATTAGACAACAAATGGCTGGTAGAGAAACTCTGCTTTCTTAGTATGCGTTACGTTGCGAAGTCTGGTTTGTTCTCTCTTTTGGGTGCTGCTTGTAGATCAAATCTCTGTGGTTTTGTTATTTCTTTAGAAACAGAAGAAATTTCTTTGCTGCAGAGCTCAGTTATTATCTCAACTGGTCTTGAGGCAAAAGTCAGTGATTGCTCGCTTTACCACGGACACCCTCAGAAATGTGGAGGACTGAGAGTGATTGCAAAAAAAAAAAAAAAAAAAGCCCACTAATGGGCAAACATGCCCACTAACGCTGCAAAGTCTGCCAACTGAGACAATATTCATGCTGAAATGATCAGTTCTCTGTTGATCTTCTTTGCTCTAGTTTCACTATCAAACATGCAGAAAAAAAGATACTTAGGGAAATAAGCATTAAAAAATATATATATTTCAAGCTAATATATCCGGCCCCACGTCTCCCTCACCTTTTCCCCCTCATTTTTTCTATTAAAAGCTCTTGTTTTTGATCTGTTCTCTTGTGTTTTGCATAAATGTCCTCATCAAGCTCCACATTTGACCTCGATTGTGCACGTTGTGCGTCTGTCTCAACCATATCAACATCTGTCCAGATGCTTGTGGCTGTGTCCTGAGTGATTTCTTTAACGAACATTACTGTGAGGTCACAGGAGATTATTCAGAATTCATTTTCCACTCAGTAAATCATAAAAGCTCTTTTACTTCTCATCAAAGCAATACAGCGCAAAGTGTTGAGATAAATTACTTGATTAAAATGACAAAGCATAACAACTAACAATGTTTGAAGAAATTCAAATATATTGTTGGGATCTAAGGAAAGAATAAGAAGGCATGTTCGATGAGATCTACTGAACAATCCCACCTCTGAAGGTGAGCGAAGAGACCGTATCTAAAAAAATGACTCACTTGTGGGTTGGAGAATACATACATATAAAAAAAGATGGGTCTTTCCACAAATAACATTTGACAAACCTAAAAATATCCCTGCTCAAGAATAAAGGTTCAGATGTTCACATGAGAACAGTGACATATTCAAACTTTCCAAATGATGCTGACTGTGTTTATGAGTACACCCACATAAACGCTCACCGTGGAGTGAAGGCTGCAGTCCCTGGTGATCCAACATGAAAGAAAATTCATCTTGCCCTTGAAATCATCACACCTTTATTCATCACTGCTAAGTGTGCAGGCAAACAAGCTTTGGCAGAGGAAACGATTTTTTATTGGCTTTTGCTCTGTAATAATGGAGATAAAACATCTGGATGCCATGAGAAGGAAAGCCTTTAACCTCGTAGTTAGGCTTTTAGAAAGCAAAGTTTTGAATTGTGAGGTCTGTGAGCTTTAATGGCAGTTAAAGTCTGTGTGCTTATCATACAACGAAGTGAAGCAGCCTTTCAAAATCAAATCAAATCTCTTTGTGTCATGTCATCAGTTGATGGGTGTGAGAAAGAGAAATGAGGATGTTGCCAACAAGGAGGACTCCAGATCAGTCAACATTCAGCTGCGCAGTGCAGAGGTAAGACCATCAACCTGTCTGAAGTAGGCTTGCTTTGGAGTCAAAGTTGCTTTTATACAGATTTATTTGTAGTATTTGATCACTTTTTAGATGATGATCTTTCCGAAACACTTGGACTTTTGAGAAACGCTTAACTTCCACAGATTATAATCTGCAGATTAAAGAAAGTCGACATAACAGTAAATATTTTTTATGCCTTTTTTTCTTTTTCAATATGATCACAATGGCTCCTTCAAATTCTTCGTAAAGCTTTTGAAGCTAAGTTGGAGGAGCTAGTTTACCAGTCTGCGTGCAGTTTTCTTGCGTTGCCTTCTGTAGTTTTTCTTTCGGGTTTTTTTTTCTTTCTGACTCAACTTTTAACGTCTGTACGAACATGCAGATATTACACATGCTGTAGATTTTCAGAAGTTCAGCACTTAAGTGGGATGTTAAAGATTTTTTATTTTTGAAAATATGGAAGTCACATTTGAAATTTCTATATCAGTTTTGAAGTAGACTTGATGCATAAGAAGCAGTGGTGGAGTGGGTTTAGAAGGAGTCTGAACATGGGTTATCCTCAGTGAAAGCCCCCCAGACCTGTGTGCAGGTGGCAGGCTGTATTTGTTAAGGAAACCTCAAGCTTCGGCATTGTAACTGAAGATGTACCAGCAGGTGTGTGACATCTGAGCGTGCGAGGCTCTAAAAGTGACATGAAAGAGTTGACTCCTGCTCCTGCAGATTTACAGTGCAGCATGTTTACCCCCCTTCTGGCAGCTCCCCGAGGCACCGTTCTGCCATGCCGCGCTCATTCCTCGTCAAGACCAAAAGGGCTCATCTGCTCGGCCCGTCCAAGGACTACTTCCGAAAACAGTCCCAGCCTCGAGCAGATGCTGAGAAGGATGTGACGGGGCAAGGCGGTAGGCGGCCTGAAGCGGCTGTGCGGTCCCTGCGTGGCGTGTTGGGGGTCAGAGACCTTCTGGCTGAAGCCCATTCACCGAGGACAGACCAGTCTCAGCCCCCACGTGAGCTCTGGCCTCCAGGTAGGAAACACCCTCTTTCTAACTGTGTGGAGACTGAACTTAGGATTAGACCACATTAAATGAAAATCATGTTAGATTTAAGAGATTATAGAGCACAATCAATATTCAGGATTTGTTTTTATAACATCAAACCCACAAAAGCTAAACCGAAGCTGTTAAAAAGCAAACGAAATGGCTTTTTTTCTATTCATGCACTGATGTGATCCGTCCAACATCTTACAACAGTCCCCACTGATAAAGGAGACGCTTCAGCGTGGCTGTCAGGCAGACGGGGGTCCGACAGAGAGCGAGAACTGGAGAGACTGGTCTTCATGTTGCTCAATCACACGTCACACACCGACCTCAAATCCCCCGTCAGAGAGTGTCCACTCTGCGAAAAGGTAAGAGGGCTCACCGCCCGTCCTCGCGCGCTCTGTCCGACATCAGCCGCTGAAACAAAAAAGAGAAACTGCAGCAGAATAAAAGATTCTGTTGGTGGTGATGGAAATAAATAGAAGCGTAGGAATTAGGATGACAGGACTGACACCGACTTAATAAATATGGAGAAGCTGAATTTAAAGCTATCGCAATCAAAACAACTCTTCTTTGGCAAAATGTGCAGCTTTTGCAGACAGGAATGCTTGATCACATCACAGCAATTAAATAACTTAGATCTGCTCAAGTTAAACTATAAAATGAACATAATCAAGAATAAATACATCTTGATCACACGTGTAAAAGACGAGGTCAAACCCTGAAAAGCAAAGAAAGCTCACAAGAATTTACATTTTTGCAAAGGTAGTTTGATTTGATTATCTGTTAAATATCACGTTTCAAACTCTATCAAAGTAAAGATTTTCTCTTAGATGACTACTGTGACTTTTCTCAGATTTGCCTGTTTCTAATTTCTTTAAAAAAAAAAGATAAACATTGCGATCGACACTTGTCCTAAAGGGGCCAAGTGGTCTGTGTGGTCTTGTATTAAATGTAACATTGAAGCAGAAATCTATGCGTTGTATGAGAAGTATAAAAACTTGTGGTGGTAGAGCTTATTTTGTTTTGATTTTTATGTCTCTAGTGGCCTTTGTTGAGACTGAGCAAACAGGAGCTGAGTGCAGACATGCAGTAGAGCACCACAGTCACGATTTGTTTTAAAAGAAATCGGTTCTGTTTCTCTGGAGGCTCCAGGAAGCTCACGCTTCTGGCTCAGAACTGTTCAACACTTCAGTGTAATGAAATTTAACCCACCTTATCCCCTCTCA
This sequence comes from Zenarchopterus dispar, assembly GCA_028564865.1. NCBI lineage: Eukaryota > Metazoa > Chordata > Actinopteri > Beloniformes > Zenarchopteridae > Zenarchopterus > Zenarchopterus dispar. The sequence goes on from JAOWBL010000023.1 coordinate 8,316,906, forward strand.
GTCTGTTTCAGATGTCCTCATGTCTGGAAGTGGTCTTCAGGATTTTGTTTGCAACACCCTCTCTGTCCCACCGCCGAGAACACTGGAACCCACGCACATGCCTCACATGCCCTTCGGTTTCAGAGCGGTTGGCAGCTACAGCAGAGCCAAGGTACTGAAGTGGAAGTGTTTCCACGTGCAGGTGCACAGGTGAATGTCCAGCCCAACTCATGATCAGCTCTGTATGTTACCAGGAACGCAGCTTCGGCTGCAAGGTGTGTGGGAAGGTGTTCAAGCGCTCGTCCACCCTGTCCACTCACCTCCTCATCCACTCCGACACACGACCCTACCCCTGCCAGTACTGTGGCAAAAGGTTCCACCAGAAGTCCGACATGAAGAAACACACCTTCATCCACACAGGTGAGTGCAGACAACAACAAACACGGCCTGCAGAGTTCGAGCTCTGAATCTGAACATGGTGGGCGTCCTGCTTTCTGTTCTGGTTCTTGCTCAGGTGAGAAACCACACATTTGCAAGGTGTGCGGTAAAGGATTCAGCCAAAGCTCCAACCTCATCACCCACAGCCGAAAGCACAGCAGCTACAGGCCCTTCAGCTGCCCCCTCTGTCAGCACGCTTTCCAGCGCAGGGTTGACCTGCAGCGCCACCAAGAGACGCAGTGTGGCTACGGACACGTGTACAGCCAAACCTGAGGACACGGACCAGCAGGAAGAAAGAACATTTGTACAGAACTTTAAAACATGCGTAAATGTCAAAAGACTAAAGAAAGATGCGTTAAGTAAACACATGTGGGCTTAAAAATGGAAAGTCTACGTGACTAAAGTAGGACTGTGTGCTCTACAAACATTGACCCACTTGGTTTGCAGTTTATGGTGATGTATTATACACATGAATAAAATCAACCAGCACTAATTCACAAATAAGGTTGTGTATTTTGCATTCCTGTATCACTGCCTCTTTGTTTCATCTTTATTATCCTGCCGACTCGTGACAAACCGCTAAACAGACTGAAAGGCTGTCATGGCATCTAGAGGTCTTAAAAAAAAAAAAAAAAACTTCTAAAAATAACATCTGAATGGGTGCAGGTGAAAGTATTTAAAGTTTCACTCAAGTATATCGTGCATTTAATAAAGTCAGTGGAAATGGAGTCACTCACAGTCATAAAAATCTCAGCTCCAGCAGGGGTGCAGTCACCTCATTGATCTTTTTATGTTCGTTTTCCACAAAATTGTTCTCAGATGCTTTAAAAAGCCAGTCACTTTTGCATTAAATGGCAACTACTGACCTCAGAGCACAAGAAAGCGGGAACTGATGGAGAGCAGCACAACTTCACGCTAATCTCGCTCTGAGTTTAGCAGGATGTGCACATAAATGAAACTGACATCCTCCCAGCCTGCTCCGCTGGTCCCTTAGAGCCTCAGAGTGGTTTATTAGTGCATCACAGAAACACAAGAACACAACACCCAGCATGTTACAACGTTTTAAATGATTCAAAACACAGTTTCTTTGTTTTATTTGAGTACGATTTGAAATGCAAGTACAAGTCAGCTATGTCTAAGCTCATTCAACGCTTCTTGTTAACCACACGGACACAAAGATTTCACGGAGGCCGTGGCCGAGTACTCTCTGTCTGAGTCACTCCAGACATCTTCAGGTGCAGCTCAATCCAGATAAGCGTCCTCTCCATGTCCGCTGCCACTTCTGAGATGGTGCACGGGGGGGGGAGGCAGAATGACTCGCAGCATCAAACAAGTCATGTTTCAGTTTGAATCAAAACATCAGGCCTTGCAGACCGCCGCGATGAGTAACTTCTACTGTATTTAGGTTTTCTGGCCTCGTTTATGTCTGCTGCACAGCATCAACGACTATCGTGAGCAGAGCGGTGCAAAAAACGGCTCCCTTCACACACACACACACACACACAGACACACACACGCAGCTGGTAGGACCTGTGTCCCAGTTCTTCTCTCTCAGATTTGCAGGAGGAAATCCTAAAAGAGACAAAAGAGAAAGCAGTTCACATTTATCCAGCATATCAGAGCTGAAATCTGCAGGTGCTCGCCTAATGCTGATGTATTTTCTGGAACTGCCGGGGCCTCTAACCGCTTCAGTTTATTTTATTCCACCCAGCTGGAGTACCGGGCCCAGTTGTACCGTCTTTTATTAGAACAAAAGGGAAAAGGAGCAGATTGGGATCGAATTGGTTTGATCAGCTATTATTAGCAGTTTGTTGGATTTCTTTTTTTTGCGTGTGTGCGCGATAAAAAAGAAAAAGAAAGAAACACACCTGAAGTCTTTATAAAATGATGAGCAATATATAAAATATAAAATGGTAGATGTAACCAGCAAATGGTGCATTTTTCCCACCAACACACCGATTACCTTGCCACAACGTTTTCAAAAATACATAAAATAACAATAATAATAGAATGTCAAAAACAGATCACATTCTACAAGACAATTTGCAAACTTTTTTTAAAAACTTGAGCTCCATAAGGTGGGAAGTCTAATGGGAAAAGCCTGACCCTCCTTTATCAGGACATGGATCCAGATGCTGCTCAAAATTTTAAAGATGGCTTCTAAAAACTCACAGAAATGACGGAGTTGTGCCTCTTTCACTTTGTCAGGAATGTTTTTGATTGTTAAACTGTAAACAACAGTGTTGTTTATTGTATCTGCATTATACTTGGATATTTTGGGATATTTGGGTTTTAACAGCGTGTACAGTTGAGGATTATTAGAATAAAAGTGCACATAGAGATTATAATTTTACAAGTGGCAGCACGTAAACAAAAAAACAGAACGGGGGCTGGAACTGACCCCTGAGGCACACCACAACTCAGCTGGAGTTAGTTTACAAGATAAAATTGTTCAGAGTCATGAAAAAGGCCATCTTGGAGAGAAAAAGTAAACTTAGGATAAAGTTTTTGTTTCCAGCCCAGTACTCAATGATGGTTTCAGTGCTGTAGTTTTCCAACATTTTACCAAAACGAATCGATTTTGAAGCTGCTCTTAAAGATAAATCAGCCAAATATAGCACTATAAAGTGTTCTTAGATCTGATGTTATAATACTGTGCTCATATTGTCTATCTATTACCACATAAGGTCACATATGGATACAGATTTGGGTTTTTTTTCTGATGTTCAGATAAACATTTTTGAGTTTTTCACACATCGCATAACTAGCGGTCATGTTTGCACAGTCGAAGATGAGATGCTCTTCCAAACACAACATGTTTGATCAAACTGAAATGTGCATCTAAAAAGCATTGGTGTTAATTTAAGGTGATAATATCATAATGATCAGCCCACGAGCATGACTACATGACGAGTTCTGAATTTAAACTATGTCTAGAATGTTTGCACTGCATCTTCTATGGATGCTCTTTCACTTACTTGGTTTCCCTACACAGAGCTGGAGGACTGATCAGACGGGGATGGTTGATTCTCGACGCTGCAGCCCCCACGAGTCTGGTCTGTCAAATAACTCTCTCTCAAATACACAGAGTTTCCACCTTCAAAAGAATCCACACACACTGTTGTTTTAAAATGTCTACTCAGGAAATGCCCCAACTTCCAGACAACAGTGATTCATGTATTTCCACATTTTGGTTGCATGTCTCACGATATTTACTGGCAGCTGCTGCACACACACAGACTCCCAGACCAAATCAGCATCGGCAAAGCTGTTGTACACTTGTGCATAGTTTACTGCTGAAAGGGAACTTTCTTTTTAGGAGTGTGATGCTGAAAGAGGACAAATCCTTTTGTTGGTAAATTACAGGATGTCTTTAAGTTTTTGACACTTTTTCTTTCTTGCAGGAAGATATAGATGTCCAAGTAATAAATAATGCTTCCATCACTACACCAAAAATCATTTCTCTTTAAGCTTTTGAGACCCGAGCTTTGGCTTTCCTTGCATTTTAGATTTCTTTTAGCTATTTAGGGTCAAGAGGAATTAATAAATCTAATTTTGGTATGAACTATAACATTTATTTAAGGTATATTTTATATTTAATATATAAAGTACCAGTCAGAAATCTGGACACATCTACCCATAAAAGTTAATGCATGCTTAAAGTGTTGATTGATATGATTTTATATATATAGTTATGCATATATGTATATGTACGTATGCATGCAAAATGTAAATGTAAAGCTAAATAACATTTTTCTCTTATGATACCACCAGATAATAGTCTTAAGTGTCCACATTCATGTACAACAGGTTTTAGTTACAGTGAAATAAGTATTATGGTGCAGACAACCAAAACTATGACTTCCAGGTATGCAGACGCCAGCTCTCTGGAGGTTAAACCACATTATCTTCAAACTCCTACACATTAAAGGGTTTAAAGGTCAAGCTAGAGGCTTTGTGAGGTTGTAGATAATCACATTAGTTCTTTTTTTTTCAAACACAACACATTATCTAAATTTGTAATCATTTAAAACTTTACTAAGAGGAACAATGTTTTTTTTATTCTCACACATGAAATGGGTTGGCAAAATGTGTTAACAAGTGATCTCCTTACCTGTGTGATTATAAATGCACCATATTGCCCCCATCAGACCTACACCCATCACAAAAGCTGCAAAGACGATTCCCATCACTGGTCCTGTCTGCACCAGAAGGTCTACACACAGAGGAGGAGCTATGTTAAAGAGGGCATATCATAAAATTGTCAAACTGTCAAGAGCTCTAACGTAACACAGTCATGTCACTTTGTTTCCACCTAAGTCATAAAAGACATTTTTCCAGTGATCTGTTTAAACCTATGGAATAATGTCACATCACAGATCCAGATCAGAGTAAAATCATCGGACTTCTTCATGTTTGCTTCTTTTCCAACTACACATCACGTTGCATTTGCTGTTCCTCAGAAGAGGGTAGCACAACGCTGTAACGTCAATTTCAAAAGAAGCCCATCCTGCAGAAGATGGCGGAGAGGGGCGTCTCCGTCCCCTTAAATCAGCCGCTGTGAGCAAAGCTGCAGAGGCATGATTCAGAGAGGAGCTTTCATACTGAATCTCTCCGTCACAGACATTTCACCAATACCTCAAAAAAAACCGCATCCATATTTGAGAAAAGGGTCCACTCTAGAAATGATACTCACGTCCATGCTCTGGGTCTGGAGACGTCACCGGACTGACACTTAGTCTCTTGGTTCTCGGACCACTAGGAGCCCCCATTTTGGATGACAGCGAACTAATAGGATGGGTGACCACCATGGGTCTGGACAGGTTTCTGATCTCACACTGAGGTGGGAACGCAGGAGAATAATGTTAATTGTGGTGTTGGAATGAAAACATTCCCTTTCACAACTTTTTAAAAGAACTGTGGACTTTTTTTGTTTCAAAGCTGTGGTGTAAAGTAGCGATGAGGAGAACTGAAGTGTGACAGCTGCGTTCACACACGAGACCGGTATCAACTGTCTCACTCGGCGCTGTGCCCACGCATTGATGAAGGTGCTCAAGTCAAGAGAAAAGTGACATTTATAAAGAAATAGTAGATAACACCTACAGTACCACTTGCTTTCTTTGCGTTGGAAAGGATTTTTACACCCAAGCCCTCGTAGGTGTACTTGTCAGATTTTTTTGACACAGCGTATTTCCATTTCTGTTCATTTGTTTAGTTTTTCTTTTCTCAACAGTTATCTGCAGTTAGTAAAGAAGGAAAATCAGATCTGTATTTAATATTTCAGTGTGGATCTTTTATAAAAATGTAATAGTTATTTGTGTGAAAACTGTGCCACAGAAGTTGCACTGTAAAAGAAGGTTTACTGCAAATATAAAAGGCTTAAGTTTAGGTACCTGAGTAAGGGTTTGCAATGTTTACTGAAAATAAAGTTCAGTGGAGTTATTGTCCTTTGGAAAAGCTGTAGAAATGTATTGTTATAGCCACATTTTTCAGATAAATACATGATGTGGATGACTGCAGACAACTGTGATTTAGGTTTAACTTCACAAAAGCCAGTTCATCTATAAAAAAATATAAACACTCAGCTATTGCAGCTTTATTCTGCAAACTTGATATCTGAAAGATTTTGCGGTACAATACCATATTAAAACGTGATTCTTGTGTAATGAAATTCTCCAGGTCTAAATGAATCAAACAGTGTTTGAAACTGTGTGAAGATGATCTCTGACACTAATCTGTTAAAGAAACTCAGACTAACTTCCTGTCCTCTTTAAAGCTCATCTTGTAACACCTGTGCTAGTCTATGGGTCTCCTCTTATCTGCAGTTTCAGCTGCCAGAGAAACAAACATTTACAGTTTAGTACATGTGTAAACACAGACAGCAGCACGGAGATGCACCGGAGATAGTCGAGACCACCAAACAACGCTCTCGCTCCTGGTTTCACTCCGCTGGTGCAATATCACACAGTCACTTCTTTTAAACGTTTCTTTTAAAGAACTTAAATATAATATAAAAAACTGTTAGAATTTTTTTTCCTCAGGACACTTAGAAAGTCAGAGAACGGCAGGTGCCACCGTCATGTGCCTGATCTCATTTCAAACTAATCAATAAATTGTGCAAGAGCAAAATAGTCTTGGTTACTAATGATGTCATGACCTGTTTTAGCGTCTTTACCTGATGTCTGGGTGATCTAGATACAAGTGGAGGGATATAAATCCCACCCTGGCAGCCATCCTTTATGTCCTCCGTCAGCGTTTCTCTTCTTGTTGAGTCAGAGACACACAGGTGGAGACTGCAGTGGAGGAACTGCATAGAGTTATTATAAATGGGCTTCAGGATGAAACTAAATCTTAAACGCTGCAACTCCTCCATTTCTCCAGTTCTTTGGATACTTTTGTCCATGCCTGCGCCTCTTCTTTCATTGTGGGACTTTCTGCCCGTCTCGGGTCCCTCCACATCACTCTTTTCCTCTTCCAGTTCAGCGTCCCCTTCACTCTCGTCCTCCTCTTCAGCTTCTGTCTTCGTGGCGAGGATCAATGAGGGGTCGGAGGAACAGCTGTTGCTTATCACGGTCCAGAAGGGAGATTTTTTTGGGTCGGACAGGGGGGATATGATACATGATTTCACTTGTATGACATCTGTGAGGGGCGCTTTGGCTGAAATCTGCAGCAGGACAGATATTAACACATCGATAAAGAAATACAAGTATCAGCGACTGAGGTTAAAATAATTGTGTGCATCCATCCATCCATTTTCTATGTATGTATATACAGACATATATAATACAGACCTGAACATAGACACGCTGCTCAGCCGTGATGATGCATGGCCTGTTCTGCCTCTGCTCATAGTTTTCAGTGACAAAAATCTCCAAAATAAGAGCAGGCCCAGATCTGCGTCCAGGAGCTGGTAGGTGCCTGAGTCCTGGACTGGACTCTGGATTTTGTGACGCCCAAGGGACCAGTCCCATCTGAGGATGGTTCACCTTATCGTCAGCAGCAGTAGGACTTGGGAGGCTGGGGCGGCTGGAGATGGTAGCTAAGCAACTAAACTGGTAGAAAAACAGATTACAAGTGAAGAACCCCAAACAGAAACATTGTGTTGATGTTTGCATGGTGGAAGCATGCTAATTGGGTTGTAAACGGATCGCAATGAACTGGATAAAACCTGAACACTTGTGAAGTGCTTTGGGATAACTATTGGTGTAAACTTGTCCTTTGGAACAAATTAAAAACACACAAATATCTCACATGTATGCTGAGTGGGCGTTTGGATTTTTCCGTTCCAGTGAGAGCCACCGTGGTCCGAGGCTTGTCCTTCCAGAGTAACACCTGGACAGAGAACCAAGAACAAAACGGAAACAAGTCTAGTGACTGACCTGACAGAAAGAGCCAAAGAAACAGAAGTGGGACTGTCTGCCTGAGGGATTGTTGCTTTCTCTAATCTCATCCACATTACTTCTAATTTTCTTGCTGTTCTTAGTGTTTTCTTCTTGTCCCCATCTACCCATACTCCTTTGCAGCCTGTTCCCTGCTTGCCTACTTTAGCTTCTCTGATTACTCCTGCGCAGAATTTAAGCTCATTTTTGCATCAGATCATCTTAACCCTGCTGCTTATCCAGCATCGTCTATGCTTGGAGCTCAGGTGTGTTTTTCATATGACTATTTATTCTTTTTCAGCTTGCCTCCTGTGATAGTCCATAGAAGAGTGAAAAATAATAATATAAATACAAAGAACTATATATAGATTACCTGGCACAAAAGAAAAAGTCACCACCTGGATCGCAGTCAAGAGATAATTATTGGAAAGGTGCTGCAGTGATTATTATGATTCAGGTCATTTCAGCTCATTTAACCTTCACTGGTGCAGTGAGTAACTCATTAAACAGCTGTTTGAGGACACATCCTGTGGTCACATAAAAGGCGTCTTCCAGAAGATGCTGATCTGCATCAAGCAAACAAAACAACTAAAAACTACTAAAAATAAAACTACCAAAACTGGGTTGGGGATGATTAAAACCTGGAGGGATAGCGGTGAGCCATCATCTTAAACAAACAAATGTGGCTGGGCAAAATGTCGAAGGATTGCGGTCAGAGATCACTTCAATGTTTGGTGAAATCTGTTGTGAAGAAAATCAGGCGTAGGGGTGGAGCTTTGGTGTGAGCCTGAATGAACACCATCATGGTCTGGACCACCACCCCCAGTAGTGTGTGTTACAGTCGGTAAGGTCTCATCTACATCTATTCATGTCACATTTAGTTTTAGGTCCTGTTCGATTTTAATAATCTGCCACAACAGAAACTCATTTACTTCCATCTCTTATGATTTAAACTGGAGAGGCTCTTAATAATGTTTTTGTTTTGTTTTTTCTCAGTTGCTTTGGCATATGGCCTTGATTAGGTAGAAGACATGCTGGCAGAAAATGAGGAAGCATGCAAAGAACAATTTTTATTTTGTATGAAACAAATAATAAAGACATTATAGACTGCATTAAACTGTAATGCCTTCATTTAATGTTTTGAAAGACTAACCTTGTACCTCTGTCATTACATTATTTGCACTTGTCCTCGCCTCCACCTCTGAAATGGAGATTTTCGCTCACTTAATTTGTCTCTCTGCAGAGAATCACTTTTATTAGGCTTTAACTTGGATGTGTTGTGGTCATGATGACCTGGGTCACGAGCTGGACTCGGAGAACATCCACATTCAATTTAAAATCTTCATTATGCACCAGGTTTGCTTTTTTCAACACCACCTGACTCAGGACAAGAAAACACAGCTTTACTGGCTGAACAGACTGCAGCATCTATGTGGTATTTTGAGCTAAAATGTGAAAGACACATTCAGGAACCATGTAAAAATGACATAAAAGTGCTAAAATTGGCATGATATCACTTTCTTCTTAGTTCGTATTCTCTTTGTGCTCCTGATCTTTATTTCTTTTAAAAACACCTCTGCAGTCTTCTGTCTGTCCCTTAGACACCTCTCTGTGTTAGTTTTTGATCATATAAAGTAGAGCTGAACCAGAGAAGGCCTAAAGCTTTTCCAACTCTGGTAAAACAATGATATTTTTATGAAAAAGACAAAAAACAGTCAATCTGTAGAGAACACATAACCAAAGAGACAGAGACCTTTGCTGTCTGTGCTGTAATCTCACCATGTTTTTATACTGCACCCCTCGGGGCTCTCCCAGAAGCAGGCCCTCCGTCCCACAGGAAATCACCGGGAACACTAACAGGAAATGGCTCCCGTTGGACTGAGCCTGGCATCTCGCGTCCCGAAGGGTCACAGCAGCAACTGGGGGAGACAACCTCTGAGGGAGGGAAATGATGCAAACAGTCAAGCTCAGAAAAAATCCCAACCAGAAGTAGAAAAAATAATTAAAAAAGGTGGAATGTGTGATGTATGGGATAAAACAGAGCTCCAGCACTTAGAAAGTATGAAGAATGCTGATAAATTAGACCTCAGCAACAACAATACCTAGAATATTTGCTTTTATTTGTGTTTTTGTTGTCTACCTGTATTTCCTGAGAGACAGGGAAACAAATGAACATAAAAAGTTGTATTTTGGAAATGTCCAAAACCTCAGTAATATTTGTCCCACAATGATAACAAGTGAGGTGACATCATTTGGTGCTGAGAAAATAAAATGCAACAGGTTCAGATCATAACTACTATCATGTTTTGTCAAATATTTAGCAAAACTTTTGCAATTTATGCACATTATTTATTATTTCCTGACAGCTCTCAACATTACAAGTTCGATTGTTTTTTAGATCTTTTGTGTGAATTGAATTTATAATTGCACGTCAGACTTCTGTGGTACCTGCAGGATGTTCTGATCCACTGTCACGCTGAGGCGTCCATCATCGCAGCTCACTGTGAAACTCTCCCGGCCTCCTGCTGCTCTGCCTCCGGTGTTCAGCCACTGCCTCCGCTTGCTCTCCTCTGCCCAAGGAGGCCTCGTGTGCAGAAGATTCACCACCGCCACCTCATCTGTGGAGCAAACGGAGACGAGGCATGGAGACAGAAGTGCAGAGGACAGCTGTGAAGTGTTATATGTGACACACCTGCTTGAGATGGAAAACAGAAGTGTGTAAATGAAAAAAGTCTTTGATTGGTGAATAAATCATAGTTGAGAAAATGTCTCCTTGTAAAGGTGCTCCTCCTATTCAGCCCACCCTGTCCTCTTTGACAGTCTGATCAAACACATTTTCTTACAACCTGAAACCCTGATTCTGTCGGAGACGATTGAAATCACCGATGTGCAGCACAAAAGAACACGACAGAGAGAAGAGACAAGACAGTGATGGGTGCGGTGTGTGGAGCATGGTGATTAATGTCTGTGTGGTCAGTTGTGGTGTATGGAAATGAACATGAGGTGAACTGCAATCAAAAGCTGCAACTTTGAACGGTCAACTCTCTCAGTGTCCATGTCTCCAGCCTGAACATCTGCTCCCTCTGGATGCTGGAAGGCTTTCTGAGGGCTTCTCCACCTGCTGCCCTGCTTTCAGAGCCCTAGAGAGACTTCTACAGATTTAAACTCCAATGCTCAAAATGCTTTTTCCTCTTTTTTTGTACTACCTAATTTGGTTGTGGAGATGGAAATATCAGCTTTCCACCTTAAAACTGGAGAACTTTACAGCAGACGTGAGGACTATTTTTCCATCTTCTTGTGTTGTGATCAACCTCACCTGACAAATAAACTGTTAAATAGTCATCATGCATTGTTATGATCTTCACTGCTCAGTCTGTGCCAGGGTTTAAACTTCCTCCAACCCTCAGCCAACCTTCTACAACCAACACCTGTCCTAAGTCTTCAGTGTGGTCTCATTCTCCTTTGGCTCAGGTTCCTGTTCAGGTCAACGCAGTAACGCTCAGCACAGCTAGCTGTTTTTCTAAAGCAGCCCGCTGTGCAGCATTGGCCAAACTTATATCTGCCTATGAAACTGCTGCTCTTGTGGTCCACGTGATCTTTTGTTTCCAAGAAATCCTGCCAGTTTACCATCAAGGTCTGGAAACCTTTCTGCAAAGCTTGGTTAGCCTTTCTTCTTTTTTTCATTCCCCTCTAAAAATAAGAGGAAGTATATGGACCAAGAGTGTGTAAATGGGTAAAAGTGGCTTAAATTAATGGAAGAAAACAGAGGGTGTATAAAGATCTGCAGCCACCTGGAGGATTTCAGTTCATGCGCTCCGTTTAGCTTCGCATCATTCAAGCCAAGCTCTGGTGTCTGAACAGCATCTTTGACTATTAACTCAGAACTGTGGAATAAACCTCTGACTAAAACAAAACCTGACAGGGAAAAAAGCACGTGATGACAATAACCTAAGGATGAGAGAAAATAAAAGGGAAATATTCAGAGCACTCACACAGGGATGGACACAAGAGACACACAGGGTTCCTGACCTGTCCCACCCTCAGCTAGCTGGATCACAAAGCGATTTGCCAAGTCAGCCTCAGTGTATGAGGTCACCTTTCTGTAGCCGCGCTCCCTGGCCCAGGCGAGGAGATCAGATAAGGTAGACAGGTCGGAGTTGAGTGCGCTGGACAGGGTTAGACCAGGCTCAGGTGGATACGGTGGAGAAATACTGTTAGAAGACTGTGGAAGGAGACAGAAGACACATAAAACGAGAGCATGAGCACACTGTTGTCAAGGACAAAAGACATGGGTTCATCTCAGAAGGACAGAGGCCATGCTTGAACATATAAATGAAAAACTGCTATCTGAAGATGAGAGACGTGGTCCATACGTGAACGGAGATCTGACCGCGGACACCATGGGCAACTATGGCCCAGTTGACTGGCACCGAGCTGCTGAGGATCAGCACCATCGTTTGTGCTTTTAAACTGGCGGCTGGAGGCACCAGAGAGACAATGACCTCCACCTGGAGAAAGCTGGGGGGAAAAACCGGAGTGAGAGCGGACGTTTTACCCTCACAAGCGTGGGTGACAGAGGAACATTTCTGCTTTAGAGCTTTCTTTACAGTCTGACTGACTTGTGATCAGCCTCGAGTTTTGTCTGCTGGGAGCACAGAGGTGAAATGACCTGAATTTTAACCACAGTCAGCAAAACTGAAAAAGATGTTCAGATGTTAGACAGAACTCTCGGAAGCGCCATGTTCTCACCCACACAGCCCTGAGCCTGCTGAATGGAGCTTAATGATGTGGACTTGTGGACCGTCTCCATCCACGGGGGCATAGGTACAGCCCCGCACTTCCTGCTGCTGCAGGTCAGAGGTCATGTAGTTGTGAGAGACAAACATGGACTGGAGCCGGCACGCAGCGGGCAGGGTGGAATCTTTAAAAACGGAGACAAACCAGAGTTTTTTAATCAAGATCTTTCTTTACAGTCTGACTGACTTGTGATCAGCCTCGAGCTTTGTCTGCTGGGAGCACAGAGGTGAAATGACCTGAATTTTAACCACAGTCAGCAAAACTGAAAACGATGTTAAAGTTAAACATGTGAACCCACAAGCAAAGACACTTGTTCTATGTTAACTTTCAACCTTTTATTTTTTCTTTGGTGGATTTAATTTCATGTTTATACTGCGAACCACCACCGCCGTACTTTGATACGACTCCTGCACATAACATCGTTTCATGGTGGCTCACCCTCTCCCAGTCGGATGTAGACACGATTGCCATGTGTAGCGTGTGTCATAGAGGACAGGTTGCCATGGTGCTTCAGGGCCCAGCGGTGCAGGGCAAGTGGGTGTAAAGGTAATGAAAGAACGCTCTGAACATGCAGCCGTAGAGTGTTTGACTGTACGCTAGAGTTTGCAGACACCTACCAGGTCAGAGGGAGAAAAGAAATCTGAGACTTTACTTCAAATGGGGATAAAATGAAATGAGAACATGATTCGCGTGTGGAGACCGACCTGCACCTGCACTGAGAGGGTGGGCGGCAGCTGCTCAGCCTCCAGCAGCCAGCTGACCGGGAGTTTGGAGCTGAGCACCAGGTGGACGGGTCTGAGAGGGGAAGGGGATAGAGGCAAAGGCTTCAGCAGCACCATCACCTGGGGACAGGAGGAAAGGTGGGAAATATCCAGAGACGCTCCTTTATGTGTTTGGATGGATAAAAAAGACTAAAAGATGTGCCTATCTAAACTAAAGGTGTCATGGGATGTTTTTGGTACCAGATTTACGCTGCAAAAACTCAATTGTAAGGTACAATTTTTAAAAAGTCCCGTTTCAAGAAGATAAGAGTGTTTCATAGTATCTTGGTGGTTTTTGGCAGTAATTAGAACACAGTTCAACCATGATGTTTCTGTTTTACTCTGAATTGGACCATTATTTATAAAAATGATCTTTTCAAATCAGTTTAATAACACCAATTCATAAGAGACATAAAGGGTTTTAACTAGAAAGTAAGATAATTCAGTGTACGTATAATTAAAAACAATGCGATTTAGTGCAAATATAATCCAATTTAATTCCAAATAAATTCAGTTTGTTCTATTTTAATTCATTCCAATTTAGTCTAAGTCATTAAAACTGCTGTGATTTGATTCCAATTCATAAAAATCAGAGACACTGAAAGATGTAAAGATGCTGAATCTTCACTTTGAGCAATCATGACGTAGCATGTGAATACTATTGATTAAGAGTTATGACCATTTTTTATTGGTATTTCTGGTATTTTTAAGGTTAGGGGTAAGACTTCAGGTAGAGCGAGACTGCGTCTGGAGAATCTGATAAACAAAGTTTAACCTCTGTCATGAAGAGGATCCAGCTCTTCCTGCAGCCAGCAGAAGACAACGAGTGTGTGAGAGGCCACAGGCTGACAGCTCACAACTGTGGTTTTCTGTCCGCTGACCTTTTTCCATTTTTCACATTCTTCTTCTGTGGTAAAGTTTTATGTTCGGAGACGAGGATTTCTAGTTTCTCAGAGCAGAAGTTGGAGGAAACCAGATGACTGTTACCCCAGAAGAAATGAAGGTGGTGTTTGGCCCTTTAAAGGTTTCTTCTGCTTTGGCCTTAAGTTGTCACAAAGTAACCGAAGTCAATACAAGATGCTGTTTTTAAATGATGATTTCATTTCTTAAGGGGGAAAAAAATCTCTCCAAACCTACTTGGTCCTCTGTGAAAAAAACTTAAGGCCTCTTAAACTTGGTAACCGGTTAGCAGAAAAACCTGCACTCAAGTGTTTGCAGTAAGTGACGGTCAGTCTTTCCCATCACTGTAGGGGAGGGGGGGGTTGGTTCACTCATCTTTGCAGGATCGTTTTTAATTCAGCCGCGTTGGTTTTTGAGTGTAAAGGTCATGCCACGGCATCTCAACGGGATTTAAGTCCAGGCTTTGAGCAGACCAGTCCAAATACCTTTATTTGGATGTTTTGAGCCCGTCAGAGGTGGACCTGCTGATGTTCTTCAGATCGTTGTCCTGCTCCGTAACCCAGATACGCTTGAGTTGAAGGTCATGAAGTGATTCTTGATTTTCTGGTAGAAAGTGGACTTCATTGTTCCATCCATTATGGGAAGTCCTCCAGGTCCTGAAACAGCCCCAGACCATCACACTACCACCGCCATGCTTGACTACTGGTGTGATGCTCTTTTTCTCAAATGCTGTTAGTTTTGTGCCAGATGGAACAGGACGCACACCTTCCAAAAACATTTTTGTCTCACAGGTCCACAGGATGTTTTCCCAAGATCCTGGGGCATCATGGAGATGTTTTTGGTAAATGTGAGACGGTCCTTCGTGGTATTTTTTTTCTTTGGTTTTCACCTCGGAACTCGCCCATGGATGGAGATTTCTTCCCAGTCTCTTTTGTTGTTGCTGAATCATGAACACTAACCTCAGCTGAGGCCAGGGAGACCCGCTCCAGATCTTCTGGGTTCTTTTGTGGCCTCCTGGATGAGTCGTCAGTGAGCTCTTGGAGTCATTTCTGTTGGTTGGCAACTCCTGGGAACGTTCACCACTGTTCCATGTTTTCTTCATTTGTGAATAATGACTCTCGCCGTGGTTTGTTGACACCCCAAAGCTTTAGAAATGTCGTTGCAACCCTCTTCTGACAGATAGATGTTCATGTTTGTTTTTCATCTGCCCTTGATTTCCTTTAGATTGAAACACCACGCGTTGGTTTTTGGGATCTTTTAGCCTGCTCCATGTTATAGATATTTTTATTTTTTATCTTTGATCACAATCACAGCTACTCTTTCTCATAGGGGCAGGGTGGTTTGGATAGCATTTTGTTTTCATTTTAGAAGTGAAAGTTCTTTTGCTACCTTGCCCTTGGGGCTGCTCGTCACGCTTCCCAACGCAACGACATGGGTTTCCTTGTTCCCGTGCTCTCTTGCAGCGCAGCCCGGCCCGGCCTCAAACTTCTCCAGCAGACCCTGAACAGGGTGTTTTGTCCCAGCCGGACCATCCAGTGAACATGACACATCAACGCTTTGAGCTGTACCAGCGGATACTTGATAATAAAGTACAAGAGGAAACCAAACAAAAAGAGAGGTTAATTTATGTGCTGATGCAAAGATGCATGAATGAAACGATGCCGATGTGTATTATTCTCTTGTTTAAAATGATAAATGGCAGGTCAGAGGTTGCTGCTCTGAGCTCATTACATTCCTTTTGATTGAAAAGTCTGTTTGATCCTCGCCAGAGGGGACTGGGAAATTTCCCAGACAATTTTTAGTTTCACTCTGACGCTTACTGTGAAGAGCCCCCTTTTTTTCATTTTTGTGTGTGTGTGTGTGTATGTGAATAAAACACAACATTTGAAACATACTGTATAGTGTCTTTCCAACAAAGTCCCTTTTGTTCTAAATGGATGCAGCTCCATCTTAAAGGTCTCACCGTACGTACCTGCTGGTCTGTCCCAGGACAAAACGAGGCAGAAGACAACCCAGCTGGTCTCTGACAGTGAAGGCATCATGAAACCCCACTGATGCTGCAGAGCTCCTGAAGATACCCTAAAAAACAACACATTCTCCCGTCAGCTCCGTTTTGGGCTGAAACACACTTTCTGCAACAGTGAGAGCACTTCAGCGTCATGTGTGAAATAATTTAGTCATACAAGTCATTGAGAGCGATGATCAGTTATTTATCCCTGAGGATTGTTTGTTATGTGATTGGAAACGGAAGGTCTTCATATTTAGCACTGACGGTGGAGGAAAACATGCAGAGTGGACGTGTAAATAGTTTTACTTGAGCTGTAGTGATGACAAACAGACAAAACGCTAACACTTGTTTAGATGGGAAAAAAATGTTCTGGATGTTAAATCATAACAAAGACTGTGATTCAAAATGAAAATGAAAGTGATGGTAAAAATTATGAAATATAATTTACAAAATAGTCGATGCCACTGCCCCTAATTTTGCTTCATCCTAACCACTTTGTTTTTTTTTTAAATATCCTATCTTTTTTCTTGTTTAAAAGTAGAAGTTTGTGTTATTTTAGAAGTTGTGAAGGATGTCTGCGGGTGGCTGAAGTCCACGGACAGATGTGCGACTCACCTGCGGCGCGGCGTGGACGGACGGACCGACGGACTGCTGATCCAGATGTGGCTGCAGGCTCTCGGGACTTGATCTGGGAGTCTTCACACGCCCCCCTCATTTCCTAAACATACAACCACGCAGCCTCGGCACAAGTTTAAACAGGAAAAACACACCAAAGGCGCAAACTTCATCATCGCTGATGCGCGACTGACCAGGCGAGAAAAGGAGGCGAGGAGAGCAGTCACCTCCAGGGAATCACGGGGAAGGAGAAGGGCCTGAAGGGGTGAAGGGGTTATAAAGACACATCTGTGGGAGGGACTGCGGGGTGGTGTGACAGAGTGGAGAGAGAGATGGCAAGGAGACGAATAAAAGGCTCTGGATACGTCTCCGAGCGTAAATGGCTACAGGAGGGAGGACCAGAGGGAGAGAGGAGGGGAGAAGGAGGAGGAGGAGGAGGAGGAGGAGGAGGAGGGTGGACCTCGAGCTTGACTGACAGGTGAAACATGAAGGCCAGGAAGAAAACACCAGACACGGTGTAGAGGCAACATTTAGCTCTTATTCCCGGGGATGCGGATCCTCTGTGAGCTCTTGATGTTTTATTCTACCCACTTGAGCAAAAAACATTTAAGTTATAAAAGTTACACAGAGTGGAGGGTGGGTGAAGGGTGTTCCTCACATATCCACAAGTGTGGATATTGCCAGTGTGGCTCATCAAAAGCTTCTTTAGAGAACCACAACACAGCTTCTTTTTTAAAAAAATATTATTTATTCCCTGTTTGATCAAAATACCACACAGATACAAGACAAAAGCAAGATTTTTATCCACGTCTTCATTTCTCTGGTCAAAGCAGCAGCATTTCAGGGGGTGGGGGGTTATGGGGGGGTGGTGGAGTCAGCCACTTGCTTTAAATATAACATCATCTTCCACAGGCAGTGGTTTTTAAAGTCTGTGTTACAGCTTTACAACATACTCGCTCTCTCTCTCTCTCTCTCTCTCTCTCTCTCTCTCTCTCTCTCTCTCTCTCCCTCTCTCTCTCCCTCTCTCTCTCCCTCTCTCTCTCTCGCTCTCTGCTCACACAATAGCACAACTTAAACAGCCAAATTATTTATAGTACACATATTGTGCTGACCGCAGGCGCCCTGGGTTAAATCCCACTAACGCTGCCTTTGACACGCTAGCTGCCAATCAGAGCTGTGACTGACAGACTGTTCATCCAATAGAGAAGAAATCTGCAGAAGCAGACTCATTGTGTTTATTTAAATGCATAATTGTCCTGGGTAAATGCTGCACGGTCATTATCACAAAGGCAGTGCAAAGCACACTAAAGCATGAAAAGTATAAAATGTTGGAAAAGTTTTTTTTAATGTCTTATTTTGGACTGTGTGAAATGTCACCTAAACAGAGGTTCCTTATAAGAGTCATTAACAGAAGGCACAAAACCTACATATGGTTGTTAGTAATATATTATCACTTCCATACAAGGCTAGGTTTTCCAGGCTCTTTACTCTTGGTGCAGGAAAACAAGAGATGGAGAGTCGATACTATAGATGGGAGATTGAGACCCACAAAGAAAGCAAAAGTGCCTGCAGGTAAACTACCCAGACCCTCTGTGATCTCCACAACAAAAGCTGCCTCTCATTTTCTTTATTTGTAGGCCATTTATGATGAAAAACGAACAGAGCGGCCACAGGGAGGGTCTGCGTCGAGAGGGAATGCTCAACATCTGCTTTTAAAACTTTTAGTTCTCGGCTGAGCTTGGATGGAGACAAGTACCCCTTCTGTCAAACAGAAAATCCAGCTGTTGTACAGATGGTGTATATATAGCCACAAAATAACTGGAGTGCCTTTGATCTCCTTATCAAGAAGTCACAAAATCTTTTTTTTTTTTCCACAAAAAGAGCTCCATCATTCAGTCATGTATTCCTGGTAAATTCCATGGCGTGTGTATGAGCGTACTCATGTGCGATATCTTATGTGAGTGTGTGTGTGTGTGTGTGTGCTCACTGACTAATGCAATACAGTCTTCATAAAGGTAGTATTGTTAAGTTGCGTGCGAAGCTCATGCTTCAGGCTTTGGGTCCCCGCCCACCCCTGTAAACCACGGCCTTTTTTTTCCCTCTCCTTTTCTGCCTTCTACACCTTCCCCTTTCTTTTTGTTACAGGTAAATATTTGATGTCCGCACGCAATCCCCAGAGAGTCTCCTCCCCTTGTTCTCTCCTCACCTCCTTGGCTTCCACTCAGTATTACTCACACTCTCTAGCACCCTCACCACACACGTACATTCACCTCACACACTCTCTCTCTCTCACGCATGCACTCAGACGTGAAACCCTTCCCTCCCCATTCCTTTGGCATTCCTCCTCTCACTGACTCAGCACCTGCTTGGAGGTTTCGCTGGAATGACTGCTGTAATTCTGATTGACTGGAAGCAGGAGTTCATATCTTGTTAGGTTTTACTGGCAGTTCAAACATATTAATCTTTTATTTGTTACTGTCCTTTTCCCATGAATATTATTATTGGTATCATTATTGATCTTATTTTTGCTCTCTTAGCAGCTGAACTCAAAAAGTCTGTTAATTAAGTCTGAAACAGAAGAACCAAAAGTACTTTTCAAGTAGGCTGGAGTATAAATCTCACAGAATACGAGAAAGTGGGATTATAGATTATTTAGTAGGTAACCTCTGATCACACTATTAGAGTATATAGTGAAAAAAGTTCAGAAAAATCACTGATATAGTCAATAACTTTCCAAGAAGGATCCACTGTGATAATAATATGTGAGCTGTTCAAAGAAGCAGCCATCGTCAGGGATCCATGAACTTGTGCAACTGGAAACAGTGTCTCTGTGCATTTGATTCAATCCTGTTGAATAATATTTTATTAAACCCCAAAGGGAAGTAGCATATTGCACTAACTGTCAGTGATTTAGTCTCTTCAAAGGGTCATTACAGAGCAGTGTTCCTCATCTTCGGTCCTTGAGGGCCACTGCCATGCATGCTTCAAAATGTTTCCCCGCTCCAACACACCTGATTCAAATAAATGGGTCATTAACAGACTTGTGCAAACCTTGAAGGCAAGTTGAGAGAATAAAAACATTGATAACATGTATGGCAGTGGCCCTTGAGGACCAGAGTTGAGAATCCCTGTTCTTGAAGGTAATAGCTGTGGACAATAAGGACCGTCTGTGAAGGTCTGTAGCGGCGGATTGTGCAGTGTTTCCATTATGTTTTGGGATTTTATGACACATTTTTCTTCACACAGTGAGTTCTTAATGTTCTAGAACAGCTTTCTTTATCAGTTAATAAAGGTGTTTTTTACTGCATATATACTTACAAACTTTGTTAGCTTAAGTCTGAAACACATTGAGGTCTTCTTCGATCTGCCTAACTCTTTTGGTTGGGATGGGTCTTACTATATTAGGCGACTAATTCAGGATCCAGAGGCACGAGCTCTGAAAAACAATTTGGTTTAAAAAAAGATCTGGCATCGTAGCTGGGTTTCTGTTTGTTTTTTTATTTGTTTGTTTGCTTGTTTGTTTTTACTGGAAGCCAGCAGAGCTACCTCTTCATGTGCCAGTGCCAAGCTGGGAAACACTGCGGACTGAGTGAAGTCTTACACGGACCATTTAAATGATCAGACAGCCCACATGCTCCATACTCCGCTCAGATGTAGTCATGGAAGGAGCTTAATACTGCCACCATCATTAAAAAATTACAACAAATGCCGTGAGAAAACAAGGCAGAGGCACCAAGGAAAGCAAAGATATCTGCGGGCGGAAAAGACTGAAAACACCAAGTTAAAGACAGGAATCATGGCACATGTACATGGAGAGTAAAGAAACCAGAATAAGGAAGGTGCTGTGTGCATCATGTAAAGTTCTCCAGCAATCAATGTTTATGGCAACACAATTGGAGTTCTGGCTTAGGGTCAACTAAGCCAGTCCTAACTATACTAACTACAACCTTTACCAAAAAGGACATTTCTAAGCCTCGCTTTAGAGGTAGAGGAGATTTATGCCTCTTGAACCCAAACTAGGAGCTTGTTTAGAACCTCATAGCTGTAGCCTGGTGGTTGGGCGTGGAGGACCCAGGCTCAACCCCTTGAGTGACCCACTTTGGGCCCCTGAGCAAGGCCCTTAACCCCAACCGCTCCCTGGGAGCTGTAGCAGCCCACTGCTCCTAGTGGAACTCGTGATGGGTTAATAGCAGAGGACAAATTTCGGTCTGTTTCATGGGATATATACTGACAAATAAAGATTATTTAAGAAATTAAAGAATTAAAGGCTGTGGCTTCGGTTTTACTTTTGGAAACTTTTGAACCATAAATGACCCTCCATGGACCTTTATGTTTTGTTTTTTCAATTGAGCTTGGACATTAACCAGATAACTTTTCAAAGAAATTTGGAAACTGACTGCTAATTAGGAAATGGAGAAGTTCCATCATGAAGTGGTAAATGCACAGATTAGATTTTCCACCAAAACAAGCTGCAACTCAAAGTTAACAACAGGGTCTATTTTCCAATGAAGTATTAAAGATTTAGTGTCTTTAAAACTTGTGTGACACTACATGAATAATAAACAATATTAAATGCATGTTTACTGACAGATATGAAACAGAATTGTATTTCAAATAAATAAGTCAGACAAGAACAATGGCATTCACCCTGTGCTACCAAATAATTTAAATATGTATGATATTCTGGTCTTTTATTAACTATATGTATTTGAAAGTAACTAACCAAAGCCCCGTGAAGAGAACTGACTTGCTCGATATGGCATTTACAAATAATTTATTTGACTGTGGGGCATATACATATTCATTATAAAGGTTTTTCTTAAATGCCATCATTTGTCTTTATGAAAAAATAAACTGCATAACAAACTGCATTATCACAGTGAATTGAACCATCTCACCCTGCCTAATGATATGTTACACCTAATTTTTATCTTTAAACATCTCAGGGTAGAAGTATAGTCTGAGTTAAACTGAAAATTATCTCTAAAAAATACAAAGAAACTCTTAAAAAAATGTGTTGGAATGCCAAAGGAAACTCTTGGTAATGTTACAAAAGGAGAACAATTACTCTTTTGTTTGATAAGAGTAACTGATTAAAAAAAAAAAAAGAAAGAAAATCAATCCTTGTAACGGTGATTTGAAATGACCAGCTTCTTTCATCATTCTTGCTTATTCCGATCGTCCAAATCACCGACTTTTTCAGTCATTTTAAACTCATGTTTTACATGTTCCTTCATACTTTACAGCTCATGAGAAGATACAAAAATCTGTGTGAATAACATGTAAAATATTTATTGCTGCGTGTGAATGATTGTGATCTAACAGATGTTGAACTTTCAGGGAAGGTAATAAAACAAGTCCAAATCTGGTCTGTGGATGCCAGCTCCGCTCCAACTGCCAACCTCAGTCACGCACTTCCTCCGAGCTGCACTCCAGCAAAAACCCGGAGACCGGGAAGGAGTCTGACATGTTCTTACACAGCCCGAGTGTCCATCATCTCTGAACAAAGAACGACAAAGAAGAAGGAAAAAAAAAAAAAGCTTCATGCCAGTTAACCAAGCTTCACATGTGAAATCAATCAATGATTTTGAACATATGAGTAAGGGAGACTTTTTTTCTCTGCTTGTTCAATCCCACAACACCTTCCTTTACATGCCAGCACGCATACTCACATGGCTCTTATTAACAAACCAAAGCAGATAAGTATAGATGTGTTCAGAAACGTGGCTCTGCTCTTGTTTGTATTCAAGATTTGGTCAGTAGCAGTCACTTTCTGTGCTTCAGCTTGTAATGAGTCCTGACCGCTCTTTGTTTTTCTGGGAAGTCAGCATGTCAGAGAGGAAAGGACAGTTCCACTCAACAACAAAAGAGATTATTTCAATCCCTACATTATTGTCTCCTGTCATTATCGTGCCTGCAGCTCCCTTTCAGCAGAGGCTTTTGTCTCCTTCCAACCGGCCCAATTAGCAGCTCTGCTGAGGTGAAGTGTATTATGCAAATACAAGCAGTTACTGTACCAGCATGAGCAGCCCCCACGAGTAGCCTACAACAAGGCTATGTTAAATGAATATTAGATTGTTGTGGCTACAACAAGTTACCTATTGTTGTGCTGGCCTCTCTCCTGCTCTGGAAAAGCCATTCAAACAAGATAATCTGTCTGCGTCTCGTCAATGCAGCGCTCTGTTTAGCTGTGCTTGGACGAAACCCTGAGACAAAGGGGCCGTTTGA
Source organism: Zenarchopterus dispar (assembly GCA_028564865.1). Taxonomy (NCBI): domain Eukaryota; kingdom Metazoa; phylum Chordata; class Actinopteri; order Beloniformes; family Zenarchopteridae; genus Zenarchopterus; species Zenarchopterus dispar. The sequence goes on from JAOWBL010000023.1 coordinate 8,340,011, forward strand.
TTGGGAACATGAAGCAACCGGTGTGAAAGAATAAAGAGAAGCTTCTTATGGTCTTCAGGTCCTGTTGGCACAGACCGTCAGGTCCAAGTGAAGACTACAGGAGCGCTCAGTTAACGCAAACTTTTACAATCCCCCAGTGATGCCGTAACACAACCTTTGCTATTTGCTTGTGTTCATTGTTTCCTGCTCAGTTCATCTCTGTCCCTCGGTGCTCTCGTTGGGAACAATTGCCTTTTTTTTTTCTGAAGCCAGTGGATGCCCTGGATTTAAGGTGTGACGGTTGGGTCAGCGCTATGAAAGAGCAGATTGTCCTTCCTCACGCCCCAAGGTGTGCCTGGCGATGACCAAAAACGTGGCTGCATGAAGGCGAAGCAAGTTTTCTCTGTAAATTTGTAACACCTGACTACTAAAGAAGCCATTGTTTCTTTTTATTAGACAGACAGTTGTGTAGATTAAGCTTTTTTCTTTTCTTTTTTTTTTAAATCAGAAAGCATGCTGTAATCTTGCTTTATTTGGTTTTGTTTTATCATACTGCCAATTTTGCAATTAATTATGACATTAGTTGTCACACTTTTAACACATTCATGTGGTACAATGCTCCACATTAACTTGATTTCAAAATCTTTTTAACCGATTTGACATCAGAGACAGAATGGCTGGAGTGTGACGTAGTGCCTAGCAGTCATATCACTTTCTCGTCGGTCATGTCAGGCAGCAGTTTGTAAACTGCACTTTCCACAACCCTGTCAGTTAATGACAGGGTTTAGCTGCTGCTGTCTGGCACGCACACAGATAAAGAAAGAACAGCGTGGACAAAGCAGTTTTGAATTGATCCAGATTTTTTTTTAATCATTAAATTCCATGTGTTTGCATAATGATGGAAAGGTATGGATCGACTACACGCATGCAGCCCGGGGCCAACATTTATGTACTCTATTAGAGGAACTTATTTTCATAATCAGTTTTGTGTTTGTTATTACTCAAAACCTTGACATGGATTTAATATGTCTTTTAATCAGATGTATTCAGAAAATTTAGACAGGATTATAAAAACTGAATGGTAAAAAGTCCCTGAAAGCTTGTAGGCATATATAAAAAAGAAGAAAAAAACAAATGACACTATAATTTTCCACCAAAAGTAATAATAAAACTACATATGCCTAACCACGAGGTCTGCTTGTGGTTAATCTGTATGTAATATAAATTTAATAGTGTAGGAATCTGTTAGTGTCTGTATTTACTAAATTCAAACCTCTGTTTTTATGGTAGAGTTGTCTAAAATCTAAAAGGAGCAGTGGTATTTGTTTTGAACTCTGTGCCATGAGGGAGCGTTCTTGTGTAACATCCAACAGCCACTTCAAAGAGGCCGAAACAATCGACAGATTCTCTGACTGGTTAATCCAGTGTAATTAGCCTAATCTCCTTTATTGTCATTATTGTTTTTTTAAGACACCTAGCAACATAATTAAGTCACATTTAAAAACATTTTGTCTGCATTTCATCCTCCGAACAGTTGCTTGGAGTCGACATATGCCGTACTTCAGAGGCTGAACGAATGAGGTCACTTCAGCCCAAACTTTTGATGTTTAAGAATGACATGCTGCGGTCCAACTTCTGCTGCCGATGCTGACTCACGAAACCACAAGCTAGCGTGACAGCTGAGGCAGGTTAATTCTCCCTCCAGGCAAATGCTCTCGCCAGAGGACAGATAGTTCTGTTTAAATGGTTTAAATAGTTTGAATGGTTTTCATTTTCAAGTACGCCGGTAAAAATAATTATATATTTTATTTTATTTCAAAAATCAACCACTAGGTACTATAATACAACACTTTACAGACTGTGCTCCTCAGTGGACATGTCGACGAGCATAATGACAATAATTTATACAATCCACCATCAGCTGTGCCTTTAAGTTGTAATTAATTCAGTGTGAAATTATGCTGATACTTATACTTCCTATCCAATTATATTTGTGCACAGCTACAACTTTTAGCATCGTGATGATTTTGTGCTGCAGAATCTTTCATCCAAAAACATATTTTAGCAGATTTGAAAACAGATTTTGCAAAATAAAATTTGAGGTTGTAATTGATTGTTGTACATTTGTAAAAATAGTAGCAAAATATTGAAGGACAAATATTTCAAACTGGATAAATAGACCAACAATGAAAAATTTTATAGCATACACTGTCCATAAATATGAGAAGATGCTGTTTTTTCCTATAAGTCAAATATTTTCTGACTATTAAGGGTTCTCTAATTGTTTGAATTTCTAACAAGTTCAAATGATAAAGAAGTCATTCATAATTGCAACAATTTAAATAGTTAGAAAACATGGAAAAGCATGTCATACATATATGCATACATACTTACACACACAGGCAGACACACGCACACACATATTTTTATATATATATATATATATATGTATATATATATAAATATATACATATATATATTGATTTACATACATACATATATGTATGTATATGCATACGTATATATATAAACACATGCATATATATACATATATACACACATACGTATATGTACATATATACATATACATATATATATATATACACACACACACACACACACATACACATACACACAACTGTCTACTGCTGTTACTTTGCAATGTTTTTCACACACTGTTTTTCACACATATTAGTAAGCATTCTTATGCAGAGACTATGTGGGTTTAAGCAAAAAAACAAACCACAAAGTGAAGCATTTTCTGCACTGTGTTTGTTCAAAGTGAGTGTAAAGTTTCTGTTTTGGATCACTGAAGATGGGGGATGGTGTGCTGAAGAGATGGCTGGTGTTCTGGCTAGACTGACGTGAAGGAACTATAAAGGCTCTGTGGGTACGTTAAGTGGTTTCTGGTGGTGGTTTGTCAAGGTTGGACGGTGTGTTGTAAGGGAGGAAAACATGTGTGTGTTTTGATGTGGTTGATGAGGGTTGAATGGAGCACTTGTTGTTAGGATGAGATACTACAATAAACCCGCTACTGGTGGCCCCTCGCATCTTTTTATGGTGCAGATGACAGTATCTCCTTTAACAGGAAAGGTCAAACCAGAGGGTACTTGTTTAAAACAACCAGAGGTCTCAATGAAATAACAAAAAAAGACCAAGCCCATTTATAAGCAACTGTAACCCCCTGATTCACATGCTTTCACACATGAAGACAATCTCAGAGGACTCCAAACAAAAGCTGTTAGTTCACAGCTCATTTCCACTCCTCTCCCTCTCATGTCCTCTGGCATTTATAGCACCAACAATGGACTGTAAACCTCTCAGTAGCTCTTTATGGTGGTGAAGGGCTTGTGTTTTTATTAGGGGCAAATGTTGAAATTGCTACTCATTCTTCTGTTCTGACCTGCTGTGTGCAACACAAAGTCCAGAGTCTGCTTCCAGCACACAGAGGATGACGTAGGTGCTTGGTCCACCTGCTGATCTCTGGGCCGGCAGGTGAATCCGACTTCACCTGCCTTTTGGTCGTCCAGGACACTACCAAGACAGAGAAAAAGACCTTAAAACACACTAAAGCATGTTTATGTTGAGAAAGACATGCAGACATTTTGCTTTTAGTGTTGCCTTCTGTAAACACCGTTATACTACAAGGTTATTTATAGTTTGATCATATCGCAAGTGTCAACAGTGGTTAACTGACTCATGAACTTACAGTAACTGTCATTTTTTTTTCTTCTTGGAAATTCATGCTGAGTAATGTCCCAGCTGGATATAAGACTGAGAAGTAAATCAGCGACACAATTTGCTGAAACATTAACTCAAAGTTTAACATGTCATCATTTAGGAAAGAAGAATGGAATATCAAAATCACCTTGGTAATATGGAGCATGTTTCCAAATGTACATCATGAGAGCAAAGGTTTACTCACTGTGAGATATTTGACTTCATACGTGCCAGTCTGCATGTATCCCTGCACATGAAAGGATATTTAAATGAGTGTATACATGGACATAAGGTATGATGTGCAGGAGGCGTGGAGAGTCATTCCTTTGTTGTGTGCAGTAGCATTACCCTGAGGGTAAGCAACTTGGTGCTCTGGAACTAAGAAAATCGGCTCTGTTTTTTTGGATTGCTGTCTTGGCTTTGTATGAGCGCTTCCTGGCACGCAGTCAAAATCCTGCCCCTAGAGAGGGAAGATTAATGACAGCTAGTCACGGAAAGGCTGTACAGCCTCGGAGAGTGGGAGAGGAAGGAGAGAAGGAGTCAAACAAAAGTAAAGAGCAGTGGTGTTGGAGTTGTAGGTGCGAGTAAAAGGTGTGTGACTCTGTGAGTGTTTGTGTCTGGGTGTGCATCAAACAAGAGTGCAATTCAAGAAGGGATTAAGCAGATTAGTATAATCCACATAAATCTCCATAATAGTTGTAAAAACATAGTGACTGCAGAGACTGGACAAAAGCCCATCTACTCTAATCCAGCTCATGTCAGCCCTGACTCCTGACTGCCGAAACCTCACCCTTATATATCTTTGCCAAATGATGTGGATGGGGTGGGGTTGGGGGAGGAAAGGGGGTAACAAATTTCACAAGTTTTGTTTAGTTAATGTCTAGACATCGCATCTATTTTCTGTCCTGTAATGACACTTGAACACAGTGTGGTATGTCCATGTTCGCACATTGCTTTCCTGGTCATTAAAACTTAATGAAACTATATTTGTTCTCCTGCTGTGTACAATATTCTCCAAAAATTCATAGTATCTCAGCAGAAGCCTAATCTGAACACTCGTTTGGTAAGATACCTCAGGTGGCACTGCAGCAAGTGCCAGAAGAATTAATAGCTCATACAGTATTTGTCAAACTGTCATGAGGTGAGGTTAAGGGAAGATCTAAATATAGGTGGAGTACAACAAAAATCCTTTGTTTTACAAGAAAGTGTTGCCTTTGAGAATCATAGCTGCCAGTGCAAAACTAAGTGCAAACCATCTAAATGCTGGATTGAGGCTCATGCAGAACTGAGTTTTTTTTTGCAGTTCCTCATCTGACCGCTAGAGGCTGGCTCCAAAAGTGAGTTAATTTTCACTGACTCCCATGTTAAAATGTTCAACTTTAGAGCAGAAAAAAACATATTTACAGCCTCTTTTAGAAAAAACAATTTTGGTCTTAATTGTTGGATTTTACACCCATGACAACTCTGAGGGGGATGAATTTTGTTGTACCATGCCAGGAGAGTTTGTTTAAAGCAAAAAATGGATTTCTAATACGAGTAATTGACAGTCATCTCAGCCAATGGCTAACCATTATCACTGCCTCAATACTGCCACCATATGATATGGATTGAAAGTTTGGAGACATGATAGGACCAATGAGGTCAGCCCTATTTCCAGAGGTGCACACAACAGCAATGCGGCCACACTCAGTTTAGCTTTTAACTCAGTATAGCTTGTATTTCTGAAGTACCTTCGTTAAGCATAGACATCCAATCAAACTTCCTCCTGCTAAACATACAAGTAAGCTACTTGCTTATAAAATGTCCCACCCAATGTACAATTTCACTGGCTATCTCTAGCTGTGTAAGTGTTATTTGATTGGCTGATACTTGTACTGAAGTGTGAGAAGTTCAAAAATTCCCCAAGTTTTGATGGAAGCAACGCTGACACTGCTCCGCACAAAACACACAGCTCAAATCTGTCCTCTGCCAACAGGATACAATAGTCTTCCAGTTTAGAGTAAAAATGACTGACAGTGATGTAAACCAGGTAAACAAGTAACTTTTGCTGGAGGTGCTGCACTCTAAACCGCCAGAGTTGACATAGCTCTGTTTTTCTTTTATGAAAACATTTACCTACGGTTTTATATGCCAGCTCTCAAATCGACTTTTATCTTGAGGTTAAGAGAGATCAACTTTACCTAATTGCACAGAGGCTGGAAACTCACTCTCATTCCTGTAGTATAGACCTGACTCAGGTGGTCCAAATGTTAAACCAAAAAAAAAAAAGTCCTATAAGAAACTGGTTTACATCACCATGTAGAATAAATCTCTACTTATTGTAGCAGCTGGCAAGACTATTGCCTTGACATAGACACTAATCCTTGGATGTAGCCACACTTCTCTGAGTATGTGTATAGCTTGTATTAATGTGAAAAGGACAGAAGTGTTTTATCTTGTAAAAAGAAAGTGTTTTTAATGAGAGAGTGCATGCTGGGAAATGAGAAAAAGTAACATGGAATAATGCCACCTTGGCTGATCTTTCTTCCAGTCTCCCAGGCCCAGCTCAAAACCCCAAACCAAAGTTCTGGGCTGTGGGGCAGTCACAGGTCACGTTGAACTCACTCTCCTCATTCCCTTTTCATTCCCTGACCACAGAGCTAATGACCTCACTCTTTTTGGAGTCCCCAACAAACTCAGCCTGTATATCAGATGAAAAGTAATTGTGGGCAAACTTTTCTGGATGAGACAAAAGTTCATCAAACTGAGAGAGAGAAGATGAGGACATGTGTGTCTGATTGTCAAAGCTGCTTACTTAATCCTGCTGACATAATAGCTATACATTAAAACTGATAAGTTACAGTTTCACATGTCAGGCAATTGTAATCACAAGAAGGAAAAATATGTCATTTTCATTCAGATAATATGTCCAGATGATATGTTGGAAGGGTTTGGTTTGTTTGTTTTTCAGGATTTTAAATGTTAAAGCTTGCTTTAGTATCTGCTGTAATATGTGAAACATTGGGGAATCTAGTTTGACAGAACTTGGAAACCAAGAAATCAGTGGCACATGACTCACTGAATTCCACTTCTGCACCTGGAGGAAATAAATTTAGCCAAGCAAAACAGTCAAACCCAATGACACCTTTCAGCACCATTTTATCTGACAGCCTACACACCATCCACAGCTGTAAAACCTATGAATTAGGCCTCGGAGAGCTCAGGTTATCCTCAAAGGACAACAGTGTTCTTGTCCACAGCAACCCCCAGAAATGTATCCAATAGTCTTTTAAGCCCAGCCCTGTATATACTCCACATCTCAGTGCTGCAGTGTTTCAACCCAAACACCTGCCACCCATTCGGCTGACATTACCAGGGAGGGAGCAGAGTAGGCAGTGGGGGAAAAGGGCAAAAGGGAGGGGTGCTGTTGTTGGCACGCTTCTCCAGTTCTGTAGGCTGGAGAATGTGTAGAGGTGGAGAAGGGGATTAAAGAGAGTAAATATTATTCTTACACAGAACTGCTTTGAATTTGAACTGAACACCAAATTTAAACCTGTTAGCATTGGATGAGATCATTTAGGGGATGACGATGCTGTGAAATAAATCCAGAGGCAACAGGAAAGAATAGAAAAATGCTCAATAATGGAGACCACATAAAGGTGAATTGGGAATTCAGCATAACTTCAAAGTATAATTCTTGTGGGTGAGTGAAAGGACACATTATCGCCCGTCTTGAAAGCAGTGGAAACAGATATATGATTTCATCAATGATTTCATATCTTTTTGATGATTTCATTAGATCATCATTTATGATGTGTGTGCAAGAGGACCCAAGGAAACACATATATCTTATGTTTGAAATTTATAATTTGTCTGGGATTAAGCCTAAAGATTTTGAGAAACCCCTTTTACCAGAATTTTTACCCACTCCTGTGGGAGTTCAAGT
>JAOWBL010000023.1:8364824-8381263 GCA_028564865.1 Zenarchopterus dispar
TTTTTTTTTTTAATGTAGTCAAAATGACTCCTTGTTGCACTAATTCAAACTATCTTTCATGTAGATGATCAAATCAGTGAACAGGCAGACAGGAACAGTGTTTGTTAAAGTCCACTCATAATCAAAGGCACACAGTTCGGTGAGATGGTTAGATTATCATCTGAACAGTGGAACCACCTGACTATCTGATCATGTTAAGTTATTGAAAGAAAATGGCCTGTAAATAAACTCCAGGCACCAGTTGTTTTCTGCTGCAAAAGCTCATTGACACAAAAGAGCACAGGCTAAACTAGCTATGTCTGACTGGAAAACAAAAGTTCTCTTATTTTTTATTACACCTTAAGCTACTGTAATACATGAGCATTGTCACTTCACTTTGCTGGTTTTAAACAAAACAAAGTTGCTTCAGTGAGAAGAAGCCTGTCAAGGTTAAGTAACAGGCCCACATTTTTTTTCTTTCTTATTCTTCAAATTCTTCACATATTCTTCAGGCAAAAGTTAGTGCTAAGTGGCTAATGTATTAATTCCATTTTTTTTTAATTATTTATTTTTTTACATGGTTTAGTTTCTAGGGATTTCTTATCAAATATATGCACTCCACATACAGTATACAGGGCTTTTGTTTCACATGAATGAGAGTAATAGGATCAATTTCTTCTATGATGCTTTGACATATGGAAGGGCTTCTAAACAAAGTATTAATCTTTCAGTTAAAGGATCACCTACTATACAAACTAATCCACACCTGCTCCAAACTAGCACACATTCAAGAACTGATAGAGGTTTAATACAGATGAATTCTGTCTAGGAGATGTGACACACAACTTGCAAACTATTGTTTTTCACATTGAACACAGTAGTTCGACTCCATTTTAACATATTAACATATTCATTGTAAAATACTTTTTGCTGATAGAAAGTGTGTAGGTTTGGGCACCAAAACTTGGTTAGATCTATACAGCAAAAGTACTTCATTAGGATTAGGAAGATCATGATTTGGCTGATATTTTCAAAACTCAACTCACTAACTAGAAGAGACAGATTTTTTTTGTCTTAAAAACATTTGCTTTATATGTGTGAAATATATAATCACAAATATAAAGATTTAAAAACATAACCATATTTCTGAGGTGAATAGGTTATATTTCGGGTAATAGTATAACTCACTGAATCCCTACTAGCAGAGTAGGGAAATGTTCTATAGCAAATGTGTTATACAAAAGTCAAATAAAATGTAAGCCCTCTATCACATCCTGCATAGGCTGAATAAATCAACGACCTTGTTCTTAGTTTGTTCCTTAGTGTTTTTTTTTTTTAAGAGTTTAGGTTTTCGTGTTGCCCTGAGCAAGAGCTGTTGACATTGATTAAGATAAGATTTACAAAATCTGGTGAGGAGAAATTATAAAGAGCTCCAACATCTGTCCACTAATTTTGTAGTGCTTACTCCAATTCATGGTCATGGAGATCTTTCCAGTCCATCACAGGGCCACATATACACAAACAATAACACACATTAACTCCTACATGCAGGCTAGAGTCACCAATTAACCCAACATACATTTTTTTCTGACTGTGGGATGAAGTCAGAGTACCTAGAGAAAACCCACACATGCACGAGAGAACGTGCAAAATCCACACAGAGAGAAAACTCTGCAGGGAATTGCACTAGGAACCCTACTGCTGTGAGACAACATCGCTATCCACTAAGTGACTATTCTCCACAGAGACAAAACAAATAGTGGCCTTTTTTTCTTAAGATGTAGAATGTAAGACAAATTGCTCATATTGTACAAAATTATTAGCTCACTTTGTCTTTTGTGTTGATTATACGAGTATCTGCCACTGATGGCAAATCAAAAAGGAACGAGGAACAGAGTTTCAACCCTCCACTTCTGACAAAATGTAAAAGCATTATGATCTGAAGTGGTGGGTGGAGACCATGGATGAAGGTGAGAAGCAAAAAGTAGGGTGACTTTGGATCACAGAACATTACAAATGTCCTCTGACAAACATAAGCTATCGTGCAAAAAAGAGCTTTATCTTTCTTTTTTTTTTCTCCTAAAATGTCCTATTTTTTTAAAAAAGGAAAAGTTGCATTTATGTAAAATACTCAACACAGTAGCAAAAAAAAGTGATGCACTTTATACTGTTGCTTGATGCTTTAATGGCTTTGGTTTGACTATTTTTTTTTAAATCAAGTATTGCCCTTTTGATAACACTATTCTGTGTTTAATAACATCCACACCACTGCAACCATTCCACGTCTGACATTGTATACATTTTTTGTGCTTTCCACAGGGATCTATAATATCCAGTTACTTAAGTCACATCCCCTCACTATGCTCTACACCTTACACATGTGGTGGGAGGAAAAAGAAAAAGAAATCCCACCTATCCACCAAATGTTATTCCATGATTTTGTCTGTTTTAAAGGGATGTGTGAACTCCCAGCTGCCATCCACGTAATGCATCGAGTACAAATCTGCAACAAGGAGGTGACTCATTAATGCATCCCATCTGGATATGGAATAAAGTAGTCCTATTCACTCTCATCAACGTTCCTGCCCAGATCTGTTACAGCTGATTCTGGTGGAACAGCTGTGAAAGCGAAGGTTTTAAAGTGTGTAGTCTGAAATGTATGACCCTTCAATGATCTTTACAAGAGTTCTCTGTTCACAAGAAACTCTCACATCTGAGCTGGTTGTAACTCATGGATGTCAAATGAGAGCTTGTTAGGCTGCCATATTTCGATTTATTGCCATGCTATTTCAGCAGTGCTTTTAAAGTCTGAAGAAAATGTCTTAAGGCAAAAACTAGATGAAGTTTGAGAACAAAGATGAGAAAATAGCTTTCAGTTAGTTTTTCTTCTCCTATTATTTTGAAACACTTGTTTTTGAATTCTGATTAGTTTAGTTTCCCATGTGCTTTATTTCATTTTAATTTCATCAACATATTTTTGTGAACTGCCTCACCTGTGTTGTGTTAGAGATCATATGATACCCTGTTTTCCTCATTGGTAGATAGTTCTCAGTCTTGTCCATGTTCCTTTCTTTGATTTGTTTTTTTTTCTTTTTGCCTTTTGGTGTTAAAATGCCCTAAAAATCTCTATAATCCATAATAAGCACGTTATAAGTCAAGGACATGGCATCAAATACTTAGGCACTGCTGCCAGACTTGTCACTTGACCAGAGATGAGCCATTTCTCACCTCGTCTCGATCATTTTCCAGCTCTACTACCAGTTCTGGTGTTACCCTTAACAATAGCCATCTTGTCCAGGCTGCCACCCTTCACATTCCTAAACCCATGTAATCCCAGCTCCACTACATCATAGTGTTACCACAGGTGACGAATATCTCCAGTAGACACAGTGCACCCTTTGTTCTGCCACTGTTTGGTTTTCCACCTGAAAAACACAGCGTAACCAAGAATGAACGCAGATGCTGGTGAACTTCATGGTATGGGGTTCATTGGGAATTTGAGACAAATGCAGGTGTAAAGCTGTGACACAGACACTCAGCACCTGCTGGGCATCTCGCACTCATCAGTTTTAGTCAAACATCCTCAGTCAGGGAATGAAATCCAGCTTGCCTGTGCATCAACTCCTGTTTTAGTCAGTGTTTTGGACGAGAACTCTTTGACAAAAGATTATGTAATCCAGTATCATACAATAGCTTTATTTCCAGAGTTTACACTGCTGGTGATGGATGTTTTCTCCTCAGAAAATAGTGTAGAATCCAGCTAATCCAGTAGGTGGCGTCACCACACAGCAGACAGAGCAAGCCAACAGCAGCATTTGCCTCTACAGTAAATGGGAATATTTCAGAAATGTTTGTAGAGTTGTTGTGACTTTCCAGTGCATTAAAGCTGACAGAAAACTACACAAAAATAAATAGACAAAACACTTTGATTTTCTCTGCATTGAATCTCTCTTGTGTGTTGATTCCATCCCTTTTCAGAGTTTTCTGCAGAGTAAGATTTGCATCGCTGTTGTGTAAAGTTTTGCAATATGATATGAGGAGCAGACAAGGAAGGAGTCACGATTATGTAATAATTCATTTAAGATGTTTCTAAAATGAGACACAGGAACAGCTTTCTCACTGTGCATCTTATTTACAACTGTGGCACCTCAGACAGTTCATAAGTGGTGGTTTGAATCAAACCAAAGTCGCATCTTGCAGAACTGTTCAGTTCTGTCTCTTATCGCACCATCTTCTGCACTGACACTCTCCACCTCTGCACCAGCACCACAGACGTCGGGTAAAACAGCTCCGCCACCTCCAGCAGCCATCTGTGACTTTTGGAAGCACACATGCCGAGCGCGGAATCATCAAACAGCTCGGTCACTTTGTCACATTCTTCACTTCCATCAGAAGCAGGATTTAACCTCAGTTAAATGTGGAAGAAAAAAAAAATTACACCAACTATAAATCTCCTTTTTGGTCGAGTAGAAATAAATTGTTCAACAGGATTCAGGAGGCTTCCTTAGATCAGCAGGAGATCTCACACAACCCCATCAGTCCTCCGAGGACATTCTTCTTTCTTTTGATTTGCTGTCTGATGTCAAAAAAAAAAAAAAAAAACAGAAAGGGGGACCAGTTTGCCTATAATCTCATAAATCTCTCTTGTAAGACCAGATGGAACAAATCTCTCAAAAATGCCTGCCAGAAGAAAATAGGAGAGTTTAAAAGGACTGAAACAGTGTTACTTGAAAATCTTTTATTATGATCATAAATATTGCCACATCTACATGTACCTGGAGAATAGTAAAAAGTATCATGAGTTGTAATAGTAACTCAACTCAACTGAAGCACTGGAGGGTGAATTATCAAGAAGCTGCAGATGCATTCACTTTGATGGAAGTGATGCTGTGTGGGCACCGTTCACATACCTCTGCATGTGAAAGTAAACCACACGGATGTCACATCACTTCTTGTACCACTGAAGTTCACAATGTAATGCACGTGTCGAATACTGAATACCCTGGAAAGTAGGAGGTGGGAGGGGGGGTTGGGATAAAAGAGCGCCTCTCCTTACATGATGATCTCAGCAAGGAGGCCTTGTCTGTCAGACTCCAGATGATGCACCAAACTCATCAAATTGTGATCACTGGCCTTCACATAAACACGTTACCATACTGACAACAGATCTTATTGTAAAGCTCCTCATTATCCCTGATCTGAGCTGACTTAGTAAAATTGGAAGCAAGGGATAGACTTCAGGGAGAGGTTGCTTTCAAACAGCTGAAAATGAGGCAAGCTTGAGCCATTTGTCTTTGCTAACCTCTGAGGATTGAGCCAACAAACTATCTTTCAGCCAAAACCGCCATCTGCCTTTTTCCCCTTCCAAATAATTATTTTTTTTCCTTTTTGTTTCATTGATTTAACCAGTTAAGCCAGAAACACCAACTGAGCTGTGTTGATTTTTCTGCCTGCCATTTCCATTAAATTACTCCATGTTCTTTGTTCATTCTGCGGTTATTATTGATGAAACTCTGCCACTGATTCGGTGAAATGCAGAACTGCACTCAGCCAGAGGTCACACACAAATGATGTCACATGTTCATATTTTCAACCAGTTTTGGAGAAGATCGTGTTAACAGTGAGAGCCAGTGGCAGTCTCATGACTACTAAGTTTAGACTTAAAAGCCATGAAAGAGTCAAAGTTTTATATCCTGGTCATTTCCAGGCTTGAAAACTAAACTTGAACTATATTCTACATATTTCTACACTCATCCACATCACCATCAATGATGTGGATGAGTGTAAAAACATGAAATATGGTCTTAATGTAATTCCTTCCAAAGCAGACAATGGGACTTTCGCATGGAAATAAAAAAATCCATAGAATAAATTTATCCAAAATATCCAGTTCAGACTGTTGTCACTTTACATTTTTGGAGCCACACTTATGTAGAGCAACAGTGGTTCCTCAAATGTTGCTGTAACGTACACAAGGGTGAAGGTTTCACACACTGTCGAGTTACCAGGTGATAGAGATGTGAAGCTCTCGAGGCAAGGAGACGTCATTTTTCACTGTAGGTGTTGTTTCTAGGAGACACACTCCCTCCTAGCTTCTTTTTTTTTTTTTTTTAAGATACCATCTTCAACTCATTTTAGATTTGTGTATGGTATGGCACAAGTCTGAGTGTTAAGTGTATTAGGTGCTAATTAAAACATGTCAAATTATGATAACAACTGTGGTAAATAGTGCCTTTGTATGATTATTTCACCAGTCACTCCTGGTATGAAATGCATCCTGGTATTGTTATCTACTTCCAACAATTGCTTTCCTTCTGGACAGCTTCTCAGATTTGCTCAAGCTCTGCTCCTAATTCATCCACAAGAGGAATTTGGATCATCAGGTGACCCCTGTGGTATTCAACAGAAGCTAATTAGGACGGACTCATTTTAATGTCGAGCCTTTTTGTAGCATTTGTTCTTGCGTGGCATTTGAGTTTCAAGCCTGCCAGGTAATTACAAAGTTTGGCTGCAAGTTACCATCTTTCCCTTCTTTTTTTTCTTTTTTTTTTAATTGAAATATTCTCGCCGAATTAAAGATCACCTAAATGAATGTAAAAGGTTACATCCCACAGGATAGTGTCTCTAGAAAATTAATTCTCTCACATCAAGACCGAAAGAGCAGCTCACTAAAGGAGGAACCTGAAAAAGAAGAAAAAAAGGGACCTCTTTCAGTCCAAAGAATCCATTTTAGAAACTGACTGCAAGACACTCCTTTCTTCTCGCCTCTCTTTCTTTGTGTTCATGTGGAGGGTGAGAAAATGCTGCTTGGACATATAGTGACAAATGGTTCTGAAAACCACATTTTTTTCCTTTTTCTTTTAATCCTAAAAGGCTTGTTTGTGCCATTTACAGCTGTTGCCCAAAGATGAGACATGGATTTCTTTGTTGGTTAGCTGGCTTTAGGGGATGCAGTCCACTCCTGAACTCCACCTTGTGTCCTTTTGTCTGAAAGGTGAACTTCTGTGAGGTGTTACAGTACTAAGGCTCCTAGGTCTGAAATACAGCAGCTACAGCAAGATGTGAAACTGGCTAAAGATAACAACAGGAAGGCTGGATCTATTTTGATCTGTGTCTGCGATGTCACAGCACAAATCTGTAAGTCCGAGCCACTCGCTATAAATGACATGTTTCCAGACTTGAGGAGCCCAAAGCAAAGTGGCAAAATTGTAAAGTTTTTGAGTTGACAGCCACTTCAGCCACCCAATACACATTCTTTAAAGCACATTTGTTTTATAATATATCACCTTTAAGAGCATTGGTTTGGTAACAAATTATTTCAAATAATGGCATCACTGGAATACTCAACTCGACCTTACATTTCATGCCCACATGCTTCCCTGGAGTATGGTAAACAAACGTCTTGTCATGAGTAGGCGGCTGTTTTTGAGAGGCACTGATGAGGTCCTCCAAAAGGAAAAAGTTGTCTAGATCTTCTTCACTGGTGTTTACTTCAAGTCACCATGCAGATATTTATAGGAGAGAGAGCCCCCCAGGCTTTCCCAAAGGCATTACTGCACAAGAGGTTTTCACATTTAGTGCGTTAGAACAATTATTATAGCTGTGGATGTGAGAAAAGAGCACTTGGTGTATGGTGGCTTTAAAAGATGATCATTTTAAGAGGTTATCAGATTTTCAGATAGCTGTTGCTGTTTTTCCATTTTAGAATTACCTCTCAGTGGATTATTTTTAATGGTACTTCATGCAATGAAATTAACCATTTTTCATTATACTATTGAACAATTAGATGTGACCCACCTTTCCCTGTTATCAACTGTCAACTGACACTTTAATTCAACTTTCTCCCTAAAATTGCCGCAAAGAAATAAACAAAGCAATATGACTTCAGTTCAGGCCTTTCTTTGAGGAGTCCATCTATCTACTTTTATAGTTTCCAGTTACTTCACTCAAAAGACATGCATGTAGTTGAATAGTTATTGGTCAGTTTAAAATATCTTATGACACAAATAACACAAAATTTCAGAAGGAAAAGTGAATTCTAAGAAGTGCTAATAAAACAGCTTCTTTCACTATCAACATGTCATACTATGAAACACGAGACTGTGGCTTTGTTCTAGTGTACAGAGTGGATGATAGTGAGATTTATATAGTTAACTTTTGTCCAACTGTGTATTTCGTGCGAGTCCAGGTTGAGCAAATGTAGACAGTTTTCCTGACATAAGTGCTCTAACACTCCTGCCAGGACTTATTTCGTGCAGGTGAAGAGACAACATCACTGATGCGTCTTTAACATCAAATGTAACATTGTAGAACCTGGTATGAGATGAGAATTGCCCACTGTGCATAGTTTTTTCTTTTTGTTTTTTTTTTAAAATCTAATGGTTTTTCTTTGATTTTTGTATCGATTTCCCCTTTCTCTCCCTTCCTGACATTGCTGGTACCCTAATGTGCTATTGCATTGTTTTAAAGTGTTACATATGACTAATAGCCCCCCCCAGGCTACTTTTGGGCAGTACCACCACTATAGATCAGCGGGCTGTTCATCCAGAAGACCAATAGTTGAATCCCCAACCCTCCAGATGTTAAAAAGCCCTTGGGCTGGACATAAAATCCTGATTGCACCCAGTACACTCATCTTTGTCTGATTGTAGGGAAGAAACACTGCATTCACACATAAATGTAATATTTCACACTAAACAAGGAAATGACAAACGCATGTCAAAGACTGCAATACTGTTTATAATAATAATAATAATTCAATACATTCCTTTTGGTACAAAAGTATACTATGATGCTATGAATGTAACTTTTGGAAGGAAATAATGAATTTTTTTTTATTATTAAAAAAAGTGGGTAATTATGCTTTGTGAGTTTGTGTAACCTTGTCTGTGTGTGATCTGAGTACAGCATCTCTACTGAGAGGCAGCTGGCTCGACGACGACTGAGGGAGGTGAGAAGTTCCTGTTGCTCGCCAACTGACCTGATGTCCTTGTAAAAGACTCAGGCAAAGACTGACTTTAGTAGTCATGGTGATGACCCTGCAGAACCAGAATACTAGCTCAAAGATTTTAGTGTACTTAACAGTAGAGAACTATACGGAAAACAGGTGGTCAGGTGGCCAATTACACAGGTGAAACCTGGTAACGAAACTGATTTAAACTGGTTGGAGTTGTGTTTTCTCTATCTATCATACATCCTTGATGCTATACCGGCCATGAAAGTATAGTAATTTAATTTAAGGACCACATATGTTGACATTTGTATTGCATTTGCCGTATCAAACTTTAATTTGACCTGATTAAAATTCTGCTGGCTTTTGGAGAAAATTCTGTGACCAAATACAGCAAGCAGACAGACACTAAATTAACTCTAATATAAAATGAATTTCAGAGAGGAGCTGTGACTCACTTGCTGAAAATATTGATTGTTCTCTGCTCTCTGATGTGGTGACTTATTTTGTGTCAAACTGTCTTTCAGTCGGGGTGACCGCTGTGTAATACGGTGTGAGATCCGTGGCCGAGAATTTTATTGCCCATAAAGATTGACAGATGGGTCACTCATGGACTGCTTTTGTTTCCATTACAAGTAAGAAAGTGCTAAAAACCTGAGCGTCCTTCGGCAAATGAAAATGTTAAATACAAAGACCATTTAAAGCAAGGAGCTTTAGCACTGCACATCATGTATTGTAAATTTAATTATTTATTTAGAATTTATCAGGCAGTAATAGGTGTAAAGACATAAATTGAGCCTTGCTGTAAGGAAGAAAAAAGGGTAGATCAAATTCAATGTTTTTTTAATTGTATCATACAGTAATTAAAAATTGTTGACGGCAAAACAGATATGACAGGATATTAGCAGGAAATTGCAAACCACTATCAAGCTTATTTCTCATTTAATCTGGCAGCCCCCAATGTGAAAATGTTTTACCATTGCTATTGACACAACCTGGGGGTGGGGGTGAGGGTGAGGGTGGGGGTGGGGTTGCTGTACCCTTGCGTTTTTAAGGGGTAATTGATTGTAGAATTATGCTGCACATGGATTTGTAGGCGACAACCTTATTCCGAAGTACGATGTTGCGGTACTGAGGAAAAGATCAGTGTGGAGCAGGTAGCATTTGTTGAGAACACAGATATTCAGAGCAATGTGTGGAAATGAAATAGTTACAGATCTGTCTCTCAAGAAGTTAAATCTTTTAATATGTGACATCCTTAAATGAAATCTATGCTTTCAGATAGTTTCATGGCAGGCCTGGAGCTTAGAGTGAAGATATATTGCATTACCTATAGCTAGACATTGAGCTGCATCACCCCATCATATCTTTTTTACTCACCATTCTTCCCCATATTTACTTTTATACATTTTATTTTTTAACCCTCCATCCCTTTTTTTCCTGTTACTCTTCATCAAATCAAGTAATGTTTGCTAAGGAACCTCTAAAAAGCCCATATATAGTGTTCAACTTCAGCTTTAAAATTGATTAAAAATAATTCTAGAATTAAAGCAAAATGTTTTCTGAGAGTGCAACCTTAAGCAGAGGTAAAGATGGTCTCAAGTGTTTTGTTTGTTTTTGAATGCATCATAAAAATGATTTTTTTCCTGACGTATTATGCCTATAATGAAAATAATGACAGAATGAAACATGATTTCCATGAACATATTCATTGGAGTACTTAAACACTATGAAGATATATAACTGATTTAATAAAATATTCATGCATGTCAGTGACAACTAATTGGAAACAGTTCATGTTTAGCAGCAGATCCAGTATTTGTTTGCAGCTGCAACTGCTAAGTAGTGACTGCTGATAAATAATATTTCTATCATGAAAATGAAATAATGACTTTGGACACGCATGGGTCAAAACGCATGGAATAGTTGTGATTAAAATAAAGTACAATTCTACAAATAGCTTAAATACATTCCCACTATTGACACAAATAGGCTACTTAAAAATACAAAGGGGAAATGCACTTAATGTGTAACACTTAAACAAAACTGTATTTAATGCTGAGATGAAAAATTAATAAATCAGAGAATGATTTGGAACAAAGGAGATAATAGTTACATGTTAAAAATGAAATGTAAATGGTGCTACCATTTATCTTGTGAAACATCCAGATCCCAGCCTACTGTCACGCTGCTGACCAAGCGCATGCTTTTCTATCTCTGAGATTGGCTCCTTTATATTCTTCTGTGTTGATTACTTGGGACACAGCTGACTGAAAGCTCTAATGAAAGTAATTCTCATCAAGCCTTCCATCCGCTTCCGTAATGGGTGCTGAGAAGCACACTGTTAACTCCTAACCTTTCACAGTGAACAAAAGAAAAAACAAAAAAGGCAAAAATATCACAATTTTCCTTACGAGGGATTTCCTATCCTGGTCAGAATAGAACGATCACTCACCATCATGTTGGAGCGAGTTAATGCAGTCGTTTAGCTTTGGGTGATGCCTTTTCAATATGGTCTTTTTGGTTTTTGATGTACCACACGTCACTATTTGATGCTTAAAGTCAGATAAACAGGGTTCTGATGAGAAAAAAAAACATAACACATTTTAGAACTCAGTAAAACATCCATTATTAACTTATAATGTAACTTCATCCTCAGAAGCCACTCTCTGATTATCCATTATGTGGCGGTCGTATGAAATAATAAATTATTTCTGATTTGAAATTGAAAGTCTAATGATCTGTCAAAGCTGAAGTAGTTTTGAAAAAAGTAAAAACCATAATAAGCACTCTTTGGCCAATGAAATGCAGAAAAAAACTGAAGAGGCACAAATTGCCAGTTTGAGGCACACACCTATGAAGCAGTTATATTTTTATGTGAAAACATTACTGCTTAGTCCCCCAGAGCGTCACAGATCAGGAAGAGGCACAGAGCCATTAAGAGGAAAGAAGAAAAGTCATTTTATTGTCCCCAACTAATCTGAGATGTAGCAAATGCCATCAT
This sequence comes from Zenarchopterus dispar, assembly GCA_028564865.1. Classification (NCBI taxonomy): domain Eukaryota; kingdom Metazoa; phylum Chordata; class Actinopteri; order Beloniformes; family Zenarchopteridae; genus Zenarchopterus; species Zenarchopterus dispar. The sequence goes on from JAOWBL010000023.1 coordinate 8,376,758, forward strand.
TACCTACTAGGGGGTGGAGAGAAGCAGCTTCATTGACAACAGTCAAAGGTGTATTTATTTTATTTTTTTAAACTTGTTGAATTGGATCATCAGTATAGAATAATGATGGATTACTGGGATGTACATAGAGACATCATCTCAGATATAAGTAAATTTTTGGGGTGAGACAGATAACAATGAGATGCCTCCAGTAGCAGACCGTAAAGATGTATGACTGAGCAATCACTGCATCTGAAAGCAGAAAGATGAGACAGACTTGACCCCAATACACAGATTATCCTTCTCAACAGGTATGCCTTGAATAAGCCTTCTGGCTCTCATTTTCAACTAAATCGCGTTCAGGACCTCTACAGATATTGAATTTGGCCACATGGAGCACAGCGTGGAAAAAAAAGACGAATCTGCATACAAGCTTTCATTTGTCAGACCATTAAAATAATGGCAATGAAAATAATAATGGGCTCTGGTGAAGAGAGTTTTGTCTCTGCAAATTCACTTTCACTTCGCTGGTGATCATTTCTTTTTCTTTCAGTGCAGAGCTACATTTTACATAAAAAAATAAAACGTTAAAGCTGCAGAAGTGTGCATATTATAGACTGGAGAGTCATCAGTGAGTTGCTGTGTTGAAGGATGCACATTTAGAGTTGTTTGTCTTGATTCTTTGTTGTAAGAAAAGATGATAACATTTTCTCCTTGGTTTCCTGTCATGTTTCAGGAGTAGAGGATGAAATTGCAAGAGGCAGGATGATAAAAACCTCTATTTCAAATCTTTAATGCAATTAAAATGGGACAACGAACCACGAAAAAGAACCAGAAGGACAAAAGAACAAAAGGGAAGAAAGGACAGCTGCACAATCTGTAGTACATGTAAACACACACACACTGACATACACTTAAAAATAAACGAGAAACAGGTCTTGAGAGTCAGGAAAGCGAGCACCAATAGAAGAAGTCAAACAAGGAGACACACAGAAATGAGGAACACTTTCAAGATAAAACAGAAAATTATGACACAAAACAGAAGCCAAAAAATTCTACAAGAAACCAACATCAAAACTTAACTAGAAAAAAAAGAGAACCAAATAAACCAAATATCAAAATCATAAAAGTTTAATCTGTTTAACTACTTCTGCTTCACAAATCATCAAATGAGAACAAATCTTGAACAGCGTCTGCTAAATATGATGTAATGTTGATTTATATTGTGTTAAAATGATGGTACTTAGAAGTCAGGTTTCTGAATACAAGGCAACCATCTCCCTGGAGCAGTCATGTGACTGGCTTCCATTTGTGTGTAGCATAGTTATTTTTGTGATAGCATGCTACTTACAACACCAGTATACCACACTGTCATAGCAACAAAGCATATACAATCTGAAAAGTGTTCAGTTTTTGTGATCAAACTATTAAACAGGCATAGTTGTTATAAAAGGAAAACTATAAAACCATTTCACAACGTTTGGAAAAGATGCATAAACAGTTCTGTCAACTGCTGATGATTGCGTTATGTTTGACACAAGTATTTGTGTCAAAAATGCAGCTGAGAAAAAATGTTTTCAATGTTTCTTTTCTGACTTTAAAAGAAAGTTCTCAAAGATTCCCCATCCCACCTTTATGATTTGTCCCAACAAGCACTTGTAGTAATCCTAATACAAACAGTATTTACAAAGAACATTATATCAATTCATCAAACAGAGTGGCGAGGGGGGATTTGGGCTTGCTTTGTAACCATGGGACCATAAATGCCTTACGGTCTTTAAAATGACCACCAAATCCACTCAATACCAAAGTATTGTAGAGTCAGATATGAGTCCATCTGTCCAAAAGCTAAAACTGGATTAGTGGTCAGGTGGTATAGGGGTTGAACAATAAATTAAAAATAACTTTTTGATGTAATCCAATTAGCAAATCGTAAAGGCTGTAATTACATTATACATCATGCACAATGTGGGATGAAGGCTTAAAACAGTTTCTCACTGCTTTTATAGACTCAAAATGTCCTTATGCTAAAGCCGCTTGAGAGAGAAAGTATTTTTCTCTTTGCAGACTATAGTCACTGATCGAAAATGGCCCCAGTATAGATCCATGGAGGAAGCGGCAGCATGACATTTAACACCATATGGGAAAAGCTTCATGGATCCACACATAATAAACTCTATGAGTCATGTCTTGGCAAGAGACCAGCTGGCGATCAATACAGTGGCTAAACATGCATCTGGAAATCATGTCAGAGTTGTCGATAAAAGAAATACCATTACCCCTTTGTTGCGTTGCCTCTTCCAAAATTTTGCACAGATTGTGTGAAAATAGTTGAGATGCTGCTGAAAATGTGGAGTTTTGCAGAGTCCAACCCTTAGCTCAATGATAAAACTATAGAAAACCCAACCTTGAAGAACTCAGTGTAAAATTAATAGCTTCAAACAGAAAATTCTCTGAGTTTTTGATGCTGAAAGTGGTTCTGTAAGCCATCAAGTCAGTGGTTGTACTTACTTTTTCCAAAACTATTTCTTCCAACACCTAATAAACATCTGAAATTGTACACATGTATGCACACACATACAAATATAAAAATAGGACAGCTCAGTGATTTTTTTCTCTCCCAGCAGGAGCAACCTAAATGTAGATAACATGTTCCAGGGCTGTCAAGACACGCCACAAAATAGATCATGAACACAATTGAATATTCAGCAAGGAAGGGAAAAAGTGGAGCATCTGCCTGTGGTCTTCGATTTCTAAAGCTTGTGATGGGCTATGGATGAATTTTAAACCAAAAGCAAAAAAAAAAAAAGCTATGTTATTATGATTAAGTACGATATTAGTATGTTAAAAATATGTATTCTTTTTAAAATATGGAATTTCTGCTCAACAGTTAGCATAGAATTGGCATCATTGTTGTCAGTTCTCAGGCCAGATGAAACTCAGAGAGTTTCCTGTGCACATTCTGGACCCCGAGTTGTGCAAAACTGAGACCAGTTTAGACCCGGACGCTTGAAAATATTACTAAGTCATCTAAAGTTAGTTACAAAAAAGGCTAACAAAATGGCCAGTAACCAATATTCTTGAAAGAAGCAAGCTAAAAATGTTTTTTCCCCCATAATTAGGGTAACATTTTGATAAATAACTCCAAAAAATAGTTGGCACTTGGTGAGCATTCTGTGGGAATTTTATCCTCCAAGTCACTGCAGATGAACTTTCAAAAGAAACTCTGTCAGCAACAAGATTGTATTTTAACAACTGGGGAGAATTAGAGGAAAATAAATGAACATAAAATAACATCTGTGTACTCAAGACTACTTTCTTCATCAGAAACCTGGCAGCAGAGGGGCTCCCTGTCCTTCCATGGCATTGGTGTTACAGGTGAGGATCCACTAAAACCCTCTTTCCACTGCTCAAAAACCCCACTCACATTTGAGTGCAACGCAGAAGTCTTGAATCATTACTCAGTGCCACATCAAATGACGCTGCAGTAGTTGCAGGTATTTATTGCCCCTGGCTACAGTCATAATGACTGATGGGAATGCAACACCTGAGTGCATATGTTAATTTTCATGGAGGACTCTGCACTTAAGAGGCGAGAGCTCACTTTTTTCTTTAATAAACCCACATTACTGACCAGGATACAAGGAGGCACAAGAGGATTTGGAAACTCACTTCAACAACGAAAGAACAAAAAGAAATGATAGTAGTGTTTATTCACCTGGAAGATAGAAATAAAAGGGAAAAAAAGAATTATATCATAAAACAGGGATTATTAGAAATTGTGCAGCCTGTGCTGGACCACATCCCTTTGTAATATTCCAGGTTACTGGATTGCTCCCTGGGAGTTAATCATTGTTACTGACGTAACTCCAGTTCTGTGGACGTCGTAGCTCTCAGAGCCTTGAGGGTAGGCACACTACTAATGACATTAAGAAAGGATTTAATTAGTTTGCTTTGTGCTCACATTTAGAAACATGGAATCCCAGGATGTACTATAAAGAGCAATTAGAGTAGTTACACTTGTAAGTGTAACTACTCAGAGACTCTGGTTTCATCTGACTCGCAGAAAAACATTTTTCTCATATAATATTGAAGTGTATCGCTGTTTCCTAATCAGTTCATGGAATTACACCACCAAGTGGTAAGTATTTGTTTTAAAAAAACAAAGTCTCGGTATTGCAAGACACAAAGAACACACTTCAAATACACATCATCATTGGAGAAAGAAGAAAGGTTGAAAATGTTACAGCTTCTGCTCTCTGGTGTTATTGCTCTCCATTCGTTCTCTCTCTTCTTTCTAACCTCCTTACTTAAGTCACACTTGTTCACAAAACCTATCTTGATCCCAGACAATAAAGCTGTTTCAATTCCCTCTCCAGACCAGCGGGGATGAAGCAGTCCTTCTGCTGCCATGTAAAATCCTTCAAAATACCAGTACAGAGAACATTTTCACCTTTGTGGGTTTTGGTTTTGTTTACATCACTGAACTATTGTCCTGCAAACACCCTACACTGATTGTTTTCTAGT
>JAOWBL010000023.1:8395373-8471413 GCA_028564865.1 Zenarchopterus dispar
AATAGATGTTTGTCTTTGTTATTCATAAAATACTCAAGTTTAAGATTTGTCACACGTAATGTACTGGGGGCACACAAGGTATCTGTGTGCAGTCACAGTAGATAATAGTTCCCAACCCTTGATTTATGTGTTTGATATGACACATCTCAATTTAGTCCAAAAGTTCTTTTTTGGTTGTGAACTACAGTGGTGCTTTACTAAAACAAAAAATAAATAATCATTTGAGGAGCCTGGACTATTGTTTGTTTTTATACCTTGGCCAGAGCCACAAAAATATAATTTTTCATCACTGACCCATAGATTTTTTATTCTTCTACAGGTGGACAAACTTCAATATACTGTACATGAAGATTATATTAAATATAAATATAAAGATATGATCTTGCTGGTTATTGGTATCAGCCATGCAGAAGCAATTAATCTTCAATTATTGCTTTTGGCTTAAATTTACAATATTGTGCATCTCTTTTTAAAAAAATAAAATAAAAAGGAAAGGCTCAGAGTAGATCTGGTGCTCCTTTGCATAAACATAATCCAGTTAAGAGGATCTGATGAGGTTTCTGGGAATATTCCACCAGGACGTTGTGATGGCCAACTAATTCCAGAATAAGGTGGACAAATATCAAGTGCCATTAAAAAGAACAAAGACATTAAGGTGGAATAATACCAAGAGAAAAGAGAAAATAGAAAAGTTTGGAAAGTGAAGCCAACAGTGGTTTCAGTGGCAACTGGAGCACTTGGGGCAGCAACCCTCAAATGAGACAGCTCCAGTAGAAGCTGGGAGCAGTATCAGAGATCTCTCTCCAGAAAAGCGCTGTCCTGTAGAAACAGCAAAAACACTGCATCAAACACTCTAGCTTCAAATATAAACAGATTAAACAATTCTCCACTTGCTTATCTTCTGTTGGCATTTTGGCCTCTTTTACAAGCTTGGTTATAGCAGAGTCAACGTAATAGAGATCTGAAGAGCAATCTAGAGTCGTATGTTTCTGCAGAGGGTGACTTGAACCACATTGCGTGTCTCTGCTCAATACTGCCTCTAATTAATGTTGATGTACAAACACAGACATGTAATATCCTCTGCCACCATTACCATAAGTGGTATCTTTGCTTGGGCAGGTTAGATAACAATCCCTCTCCACTTGAAAACATTGCTTCTCTTGAGTGTTTGACCTTCAGCGTGCAGATGGGTATCTGTTCAGAGTCTACTATCTGCAGACACTGACACTCTGACACTAATTGTGCAGCTCATACAGAAACACCACTCTGTTTCCTGAGTTGTTGCACAGCTGACACCAGGAGATCTAGCAGTTCTGCTGGTTTGGACACCAGTCAAAGAGATCAATTAACTGACTTTTAGATTTTGTAATAGAGTGTCTAAATCAAGAATTTGGTAGGGTGTGGGAAAAATAGTGTGAATAAAGAAGGGGGCTTGCCACAAGGTGCTAAACATTCATAAGACTAAGAAAGCTTGAGCAGCTTTCTTTAGGCAGATGGCATTAAGATCAACACAGGATGATAGTATAACCACTACAGAAGGCTAGGGATGTTTCATGACCCAAAGCATAAAACATTACTGTAAGACATATGGACAGTATGAGGGTTTAACGTGCATGACTTCATATAGCAGTGGGTCAGTTGTGTTTATTGATGTGGCAAGAAACAGAGTCAGCCATATGATTTCTGAAGTTATATAAAAGACTGTGTTCAGATCCAGTCAAGTGTTAGAGCAGGATGGTGGAGGATGGTGAGATCATTCAAAGGGTCACCAGGAGGTTTTGAGGGTTAAGAAGTGGAATATTTTGCCATGGTCATGTTTGTTGTTTACTGTGAGCCCTGCTATACGTTTTAGATGCTGAGGGTGAAACTACAGGAACGCAAAGGTCTACTTCGAACAAAAGGCCTAGTGGAAAATTACAAAGGAGCGAGGACTTGGTGAGGTCCATGGCAGTTATTCCCTGATAAACTGTTGTCAACAAAAAGCAGTAAAAAGTCAACACCTTGGGAAGAAAATCATTATTTTTTGCAACTGATGGGTTTTCGGACTCTTTCTGACATGATAAATAAGCAACTACTCTTAGCAGGTGGCAGATTGAAAGTCCCTGTGTCCTGATCCAGATCCCAAAGGAGCTTTTTGTGTGTTTGTTTGTTTTTAATCGTCTACACCTTGGTTTTTGTTACATACTGTATCAATCATGGACTCGACTTCGCCACCAAAAATATCTTCTGCTCTATTCGAGGCTGCCGGCGCGCGCGTCAGGAGGCGCCCCACATGAATCAGCTCGTTCATCATGCATGAGTTGATATCTGCAAGTGCGGAGACAGCGTCTCTGCTCGATCAGAGGTGAGTGTCCTCAGCACCTCCTCGGCGCTGCTCCCGCGCGTCCTTTAACATCTCTGCGCCCTCTTGCTGGAGACAGTCAACGCGCGCACCACGACGCGAGCGCATCGGAGCACGGTCCTTCCCCGCAAGTCAGTAATAAGCAACACAGTACGGAATTTAGTTGAGAGGGCGATCAAACTACAGAGAAGTGATCCACCTCGAAAAAAACTTGAGGAATATTTGACAATGAAGATGAATGTGCCACCTTCACCGAAACATTTCCATCTAGGACGAAGTCGCGATTAAACCTGCTTCCAGGTAAGATGACTCGAACTTAGTTTAGAGCGATTGTAATAATGGTTCTGTGGGTTTTACTTAAGTTACAAAATATACAAATAAATTTGCCAGCAATTTTAATTGTAAATTGTGAAATAGTCCAGAGGGTTTTTTTTCATATTGTTTTCCTCTTTTTTGCATTGGCCTAAAATTCATTAAACTGATACAATGACGTTGTCGCATATTTACACAAGTGTGATTTCACTGCGCACAAACCAAACAAAAATCTCAACTGTTGTGTGCAGAGTTTCTCAATATTGTTAATGACTGATATGACCTCGTTCGTCTCTGCTTCCACTCAGACTGCATAATTACCTTGAGGCCATAATTTCACAAGTCTAAACTATTTTATTGTTTTATCTTTTTCTTGAGGAGGCTATCCAGATATTACTAGTCAGACAAAAGTTTGACTAAAAATGTGGTCGAAATAGAGGGAGAATGAGAAAACTAAATGTGGCAAAGTGATGAAAGCATTTTCAAAAATTTTCTCAAGCTGTCAAGTCACCTTTTTCTTTTTTATCATGTTAGCTCTGAGCTGTTTTTTTTTTTTTTTCCAGAGATGAAACCTGTTGCATGGTATTAACTGTACCCCATAGCATGTATGAGAGAGCTTCATGTTTTCATTGCTCCCCTATTTTTTGTGGCTCAACTGGATGTATTATGCAACCGCCCTGATCACCTGACTCAGATGTTAAGTCTGAACTCAAACATCCCTTTTCCAAACATTTGACCATCTGTGTAACTCCATTCACTACAGTCCACCCCATCCTGCTGACAAAACCGGCATGATAAAACATCTCATGTTATTGGCACAGAGCTAAGTTGTCAGATCACGTTCGCCTCCTGCACATTGGAAATGACAAGCTCTTCGATCTGACTCCTCCGAGGCTCTCGGCAACACTGTGATTCCCTTCATTCAATTATTTATGCTGGAATTCATCTGCATTAATGGCCCGAGCCTCATAAATTGAAAAAATAATGTCAGCAAAAGAACTCCACACAACCTGTCACAGCTGATCATTTTGCAACATGTGATCTAAATGCTTCTTTCTCCAGTGCTTCTGATTGTTGTTGTGTGTGGAATTAATTCCCTCAGTAGCAGCCAGTCTGACTAAATTAACACACGAGGAAGTCTGGGCATTGTTTGAAAGGTCTCCTTTCTCCCAGCACACTATCAGTCAAGTCTGTTTTCAAGAAAAATGACAAAGATGAAAAATCAATAAATTCTCTCTTGGAGCTGCTTTATGCGTGACTAGAAACACTCTTAACATCAAAATGTGCTGAACACAAAGTATTGTATTGTGTCTTGTCACTCAAGCGTACAGCTGTTATTGCAAAATGTCATGCGGTAGCCAGTCATTACGTACAGGTCACCGAGGTCAACTCAGCACCTGCCATCAAGTGACCTCGGTGCAGAAAGGAAGAGGGTTAAATTCAATATCCACGTATATGATGACAATAAATCTAATTTTTCTTCTGTTTGGTCATAATCAATATCAACATCCATTTGTGCAGTTGTGTTTTATGGAGCTCCTCTCTGTGTGCAGGTGGGATGCCATAATCAGCACTAGATAGGGAGACACCGACGTATCATGGACCCCTGGATTCTCCCATCAACCCCTCCGAACTTGTCGGAGCACATGTATGACAGCATCATGCAGTACAACGTCACAGACCACAGCTTCAACAGAACCAGCACCGTCGTCATCACCTGCATGTACTTTCTGGTTTGTGCTGTGGGTCTCTGTGGAAATGCCCTGGTTATCTACGTCATCCTGCGCTACGCCAAGATGAAGACAGTTACCAACATTTACATCCTCAACTTGGCGGTGGCAGATGTACTCTTCATGCTGGGCCTCCCGTTCATCGCCATCCAGCTGGCGCTGGTTCACTGGCCGTTTGGGCCTGTGCTCTGCAGGGTTGTGATGACCGTCGACTCCCTGAACCAGTTCACCTCCATCTTTTGCCTGATGGTAATGAGCATAGACCGCTACTTGGCAGTGGTGCACCCCATTAAGTCCACAAAGTGGCGGAAGCCCCGAATGGCCAAAACTATCAACCTGACAGTGTGGGGAGTGTCACTGGTGGTCAATCTGCCCATTGTCATCTACAGTGGTCTGATCACCAAGCATGATGGCTGCTTCTGCACTATTGTGTGGCCCGAGCCTCAAGAGGCTTACTACACAGCATTCATGTTCTACACCTTCATTCTGGGCTTCTTCCTGCCCCTCATGGTCATCTGCCTCTGCTACCTGCTCATCATCTTCAAGGTGAAGTCTTCAGGCATTCGAGTGGGCTCCTCCAAGAGGAAGCGCTCAGAAAGGAAGGTCACCAGGATGGTGTCCATTGTGGTAGCAGTGTTCGTCTTCTGCTGGCTGCCTTTCTACGTCTTCAACGTGACCTCAGTGACGGGCACCATCAGCACCACTCCCATCCTGAGGAGTACCTTTGCTTTTGTGGTGGTTTTGGGATACGCCAACAGCTGCGCGAACCCCATCCTTTACGCCTTCCTGTCGGAAAACTTCAAGAAGAGTTTCCAGAATGTTCTGTGTCTCAAGAAGGTGGGAGGGCTGGATGAGGTCGAGCGTAGTGACAGCCGGCAGGACAAATCCCGCATGATGAATGACCCCACGGAGACCCAGAGTACTCTGCTGAATGGTGACCTGCAGACCAGCATCTAAGAGGAAGGTGATCGGACTAGAACACACACACGCACGCATGCATGCATGCGCACACACATACACAGACATCTCCTACTAACTCCCCGAGGGTCCCAACTGAAAGGACATTATTATTAGATGTTAAGCCAATTCACAGGGAAGGTTGCAGCACTAACAGAAATGAAATATCAGCAAGATCTCAAACTGTTATCTCTTATTTACTGAACTGTCCAGTTTGTAAACAATTGCATAATGAAATCACAGGCTCAAACGAATCTCTTCAGTTGGCTGTGAGTGAACTGCAGTTGAACCTCAAGTACTTTGTGCAATGATTCGGAGGAAAGGTAGCAGAAACCACCACCCACTTTCAAACGACCCCCTGTGTGACATGGATTTTCCCTGAGGGCCGAGGACTATTTATTCAGCTTACACCAGAGAGCCTGTAGCAAGTCTTCATACTTGTGTATTGTCTAAAAATGACCATGAAACAGAATGTGCTGTCATTAAAACTCTACCTTACTATTTACTAGGAGTCATTTGTCTGTAAATAACATATAAACTGAGCAAAGAGACTGTATGCAAAGTTGGACAATATTACCTTGTGTTGTTTTGGATAACCCAATAAGACGTGTCATGAACTAATGATATCAGTCACAGAACTATAATGAGCAAAAGTGGAATTGTGCTTCCCATTATGTTCTGTCATAAGAAAAAAAGAACATCTTTACATGTAGTACAAGTGTTACCAAATGGAAATGTGAACAACAGTGTTCAGCAAGTCACCATGTGTTGGCGATGTGTCACATTAGCCCCGCTCTGCTTCTCTTTAGCTCCATACCTGGTTGAGGCTATTTCCAAATAACTGTGGTGGTCCTGCAATATATAAAGTTAGGTTATCATCAAAGATGTGTATAAATTTAATAAAAAGTATTGCAGATGTAGTTCCGCTTCCCCTCCAGATGTTACAAACTTTTCTTTAGTTTAAAAAAAGAAAAAAAGTTGGATAGCGTGGCTCTAAATTAGTCAGTGTGAATCCTGACCTGTGAGTTATTTTCCTGTTTTGTATGTGTTCTATGAGAGGATGAAACCTGCGCAGATAACGTTTCATCAATGATTATTTTACTCCCCATTCCTACTCACCCATCTGTCCAGGGCTGTAAAGTGTATCAGCAGTTGTCTCATCAGTCGCCAGCTTTCATGTGTTTGGCCAATGGTACAAGGAGGGGAGGAATTTCTGATTTTGTACAGACCCAATCAGGAACAAAAATTGCATGTGTCATGTTTTCTTCAAATAGAGAAAATTTCAAAGGGCTGTATCCCCTCTGCCTCAGATTGCAAACCTTCTTGTAATGCAGGGCATTTGTGAGGCGACGTTTCAAGTATTCTTATACTGGGTGATTGAATGACGTGTATTTGTGAAGGGCTAGAACACTTGTCCTCAAGAGGCTGTGGTGTTCCTTTATCATCATTATAGTGCTACTCCGCTGTGGAGTCCACACTTCACCTTGGAAACCTGTGACGACCCTTCTGTTGCCATAACCGGGCCTGGTGCCTGTTTGATTTATTGACATTACATGCGTAAGTTTCCTCATAATGCATCAGAGCTGTTAAAAGCTTCTCATCAATGCACAAAGAATCCCAAAAGCGAGCAGTGTATTAATGTAAACATCCCCAGCAAGCAATCTCCTGCCAAAACACAATGTAAATATGTGTTGATAGTGATGTAAGCCTGTAATCCTGTCTTTGTACATGATGCATTGAAGTGTACATAAATTATAAGTCCCGTTCATGCTTAATGTAGTTCTATATTATTTCTCTGTCTCTGCAGAAGCGTATTCCTCTTATTTAATCATTCTTATTAATATTGAAAGACATGGAGTATCAGTGGTGTCCTATATCGCTATAGCAACAGTGACCAATGGGTTTTGATTGCACAGAAACATTTGTAAGATAATAATAGAGATGACTCCAGGCATGAATTGTGCATGTTAACACTGCTCAGATGAGTGAAGGAAAAAAAATACTAAAGAGTTCAGCCCGCACCAAGACCAGCACACAAACACAATGAAACCAAACATGAATCATGTTAAATCTGACTATAAAGTCCAGTTTGTGTTAAATGGTAGTACAACATGTAAGCCTGTGCTAAGAAGACATCTTGCTTTATGTACCATAAATGAATAGTGGTATTAGCGTTATACTTATTTCTTACGACACCTTTATTATATGATTTTGTTCTGCCTTTTTGTGTATTTTTAATACGTTTCATATGATTACATAACCAATCATCTTGGCTATTTCTCCAGCATCATTTTAGTTCAGTGAGTTTTTCATAGCAAGTTTGCCGAACTGTTTTTTTTTTTGTTTGTTTTTTGTACAAAGTATGCATTGTGTATGTATTTGTCCTCACTGCTTCTGCTGTTTCCACTAAAACAAGTTTGTGAGCAAAAATTGTGTTAAATTAAATAAAGAATAAGAAGTTTAAAGGTTTTCTTTTGGTGAAATGTTGTGGATTACCTTCCTATCTGCAAAAAAAAAAAGGCTTTGGAAAAAAAAGCACTGCATATTAAAATTGAAAGCCAATTCACTTACTTAAAAATCTTTTAATTAATGGTGAGATATGTTTACATCAAATTAAAGTTTTCCACTTCACATTTTTTCACCAAAATAATTATATAATTACAAATCACAAATATTGTACAAGCTTGAGTCACATGAGATAGTATTCAGGTATTAATGCCTGTTATATACCTTAGAAATGTGCAGCATTTGATAACCATAGTACGAAAACAGTTTTTAAATGTGTTTACATGCCTGGACTGCCCAGAGGAGGCTTCAATCTTTTAAAACTGTGTTGTGCTTCTAAATGTGGCCACAAGGTGGCGCCATAGTCATGTGCATAACTTCAGCTGCTCAGAAACCAGACATTAAACATGTTTGCAACCGGTAGGTGTTCAGTCTATCAGCTCTTGAAGAGGATAAAAAAAAAAAAATTTAAAAAAGAAAAAAAAAAAAAAAAAAAACTTTAAATTTCCTTTTCTGTCTTATCTTGCTCTACCACAAGAACCCCTCAGCAGTAATAGAGGAACTATACAGCAGACAGCTTTAGGCATTACTTAATTTTTGGCTCAGATGCGCTACAGCGCCTCGTCTTTGAAACTCCAGTCCTTTAGCAGGTGCAGAGGGACAAATGAAACAAAAGACAGCACACCACGTACACATTCCAGTTTTGTTCTGAGTTTAATCACTGAAACAGATAATGAAGCTCTTGTCTTCCTTTTCGTTTCAGCTATTTCCCTGAATGTCCTTGGGTGGCCTTAACTGCTCCATGATGCATCAAAACCATAGCGTGGCCATTTCACAAGTGTTTGAGTTTACTCTTCAAAATTCCACTACTGCCCTCTAGTCGAGGCTCTGCGGAGATATGCATGTTTGATTTCAAATACAGAGCAGCTAAACAATTTTCACTTTTTCCTTATTTTCTTTTTTTTTTTTTTTTTTTTACATGAGGGAATATATTTATTTCTGTACTTTTCATTCATACAAACACTATAAGTGACCACAAGACCCTGACAATAATGTGCATTAAAAAGAGTCTGGCTTTAGTGAATCGAGTCGCAGGTTTACTGCAGTGCAGAACACACCGGTCACCACCAGCCAGTTGCCATGGAGAATATTAACACTGATGGATTCGGAGCCGGGCTGTGGTCACATAGTGCCCATATATGTGCAATGTGTTTTATTCTCTATACATTTCACATAATCACCTTCCCATTTCCCAAACCACAAAAAAATTTAAAAAAGTCATGATAGGGAGCGAGCCTTGAACCGTTACTGACATTAGTCATGATAGCCCTGTTGCATGCAGTGTGTTGTTAAATGGGCTGTTGTTTCGCGTTGTATTGTTGCAGAGAAAAGTGTTCATCCAGGAAGAACACATCATCCTCACATATACAGTAGGATCTTATCTGGAGTTGTCATATCAAGTCTTCTCTTCAGAATGCCACATGAAATGCAAAGCTCACATTCAACATACAATTTCTAAACAGAAAAAGGTGCGCCAATTAATCAACACCGTCATTATACCAACAATTCCACAAGAATGAAAGCATAATACGTCCAAAAACATTATTTCGAGTACCAGGACAGCTAGGGACATGTGACTGTATTGAAAACTTAGAAAAAAAAATCATACATTGTAAAGAACAGTAAACAAAACTTTAAAATTCAATGAGTTGCTAAAAAAATAGATATTCCCTGCCCCCAACCAGACTGTAAAATTAAACAAACAACACAGTAAATAAATGAACATGAATACACTCGGGTCCAAATCTGTTTAGTTTCCATGGTAGCACTTCCCCAGTAACTGGCAAAGGCAGCATCTCTGAGCTCTCCCACGTTTTTTTTTTTTTTTTCGTTGTTGCTCTTAAAAAATAGATAATTACTAGATTCGTACAGTATTTCAGAACTAAATTCACAAATGATAAGTATCATGGCGATACTCTTTAAAAAGTTCTTGCACAGTTCATAATACACTGATCTATATATATTTTCTTGCAATCAGTCCTATATGCATATGACAACATACTGTCCTCCGTCATGGCTAAGTTAAATGCTTGGTCAGTTGAAATGAGAGCACCATGGGAGAGAAATGGAGGGTGTGAGGGATGTGGCGGGGGTCAGAATACTGTAAGAAAAATCCAGATGTGCCCAAATTCACACTGCGCCCCTGCAGCAGGAAGGGGAAGGGACAGAGAGTGGGGGGTGCACAGCCGTTTCCCTCTGCCCAAGCCTGGAGCTGACGATGCTCAACTCTTCCTCCGTCTCTCCTCTTCATTCAGTTTTGTCAAGTAGATGCCAAGAAGTAACTCAGTGCTTTTTTTTCTTTTCTTTTGAAAGACTGCATGATTTTACATGTCTCTTAGTATTTCTTTTGTATCCTCCGCAACCGGAGGAGCAGACTGGTAGTCAAAGGTTTCAGGTAGGTTTGTGTGTTTTCATTTCACCTTGCCCCCAAGTCCCATGACTCTCTCTCCCCCTTCAAAGCAGCTGTTCTTCATGGTCACTGGTCACAAGGACTACTCATACTCCAGAAACTGTTTATGGTAGAATAACAGATACCTAAGCAGAAAAGAACAAAAAAAAAAAAAAAAAAAAAAATTGAAAAGATTTCATACAATGTGACATCCCTGCTCATGTCCTCTTTCAATCCTTACCCTTCACTATCAAGTACATCCTTAATGCTGGCCTTGGTGATTATGGCATCATCACATTTGAACCACTGGTCTTTGTGCTGACGGATAAAGCTGGTGTAGTGGCCGCTCTCTAATGTCCCTTGATGGTTGACCACCGCAAACAAGGAATATCTGAAGATAAAATTAAAATGATTTACAGTTCACAGGTTTGTTTAGCATCACCGAGTTGTAGCAAAGAGTGTAAATTTTTATTTTACATCATTATCTAAGCCAGCCTCATTATCCTCCCCATCATTAAATACTCTACAGTGCTGGTTTTAAGGTTATTTTTCATGTACCATCGTGCACATCTCCGTTTGTCTTAACCACAGACAAAGACAATGACAGCGATGTGATGTTAGTTTTATTAAGATGGTTAAATCCAATTAAATGTGCTGGAAAAGCTATTTTAACAGCCACTCATGAGAAAGACTATATAGCCTTTAATTGGCTTCAAATTGATTTAATTAGAAAAGTCACAGCAAGATGTTTCAAGTCTTTAACTTGTGCTGCTACGCTGAATTTTAAATTTCGCTGTGATGCAAGTGCTGCTGGGAAACTTCTGAAAATTGAGTATTGAATCAGTTTTTTCGTATGCACACAACTGCAGGTACTCACTTATTGTCGTTGTTTAATACATCACCCGACTGTTGATACTGCCCATTCATTCTGCTCTCTTTACTGTGGAGGACAAAAGGAAAGGAAGACCAAGAAAGACTTCTGATTGTCATTGACATGTATGAACACCGAAGCAAAATTCCACTAGGTGGCAGAATAATACAATTCATGGAAGCAGGCAGCTCCCCTACTGTTTATTAACTAGTGATCTGTCTGTGAAGAGAGCTGAATGGATGCTACATCCAGGGGTGGGGCACGGCTGCTGCTTGCTCTACTGACACCGATACAGTCTTGCAGTGTGTAATTAAGACAGCAGTTTTGTCTAGGATGCATATATTTTGAGAACATTTGCAGACAAGAATTTACCAAACAAATGGGGGTGCTGCTAGTAAAAGAAAGTGAAAGAAAAACGAAAGCATGTTCTGGGGGTAAAAACCAAATCCCTAAAGACTTCCATTAGAATCTCACCTGGATGCCATGAAGGGAGTCATGTCTAATTCTAGAGGGAAGGAAACATATGTAGTAATTTTCCTCCTCAGTTTAGCAGAGTGCTCAAACCGCTGCAGAGGGTCAGAGAGAGAGAGATGATGAAAGAGAAAAAGGAGGGGAAAGGGACAGAAAAATGACAAAAAATAGAGAGAGGGGTAGGGAGAGGGTAGGAAGATGGGAGAAAAAACATATTTAGAAATAGCAGTCATCATCATTAGAGTATTAAAAAAAGTGCTAGGAATAGATGGAAACGCATGTTTTCAGCCCTGACATTACACATTCATGACAAAACAATAACAGACTTGGATTAATCTAAGACAGTCCTCCTTCAGCTTGTTCCTATGAATATCATAAATATATTATAGGTCTCCCGTACTGTATGATAAATAAAATATGGACAGTGGAGGACGACGGTATGGGTCATTAAAATCATGGGTGCATTGGGACAATACATGAAAGCGCTACACAGTAGGAGGCAAAGCAACAACTAAATCAAATTATCAACACACCTATGCACAAGCAGCACACTACACTGCTAAGCCGCAGCAAAATCTGATACTTTAAAATAAGATCAAATAAAACAGAGCCACATGGCGCAGCCTCATTATAATGTTTCTGAACGGAACACATTTGTTATTTTGGGGTTTTAGCTTAAAAAGTTAGACACTTTACCCTGATAGTGAGAAATAATATAACAACAGGTGCTCTAATTGCCAGAATGCTGTTCCAGACTTACTTTGAGATGGAAACATGCTACAATGGGGAGCTTCTTCATTGTCAGCTGTTTGGTGGACTCCTGGTAACTATGGCAACCACCACACTTGATTTTGGCACTGCTTCCGAGATGCTCGGGCCGTGTAAACCTGCAGACCAAAGAAGAGAGGATGTATAAGAGTGGAAAACTGTGGCCCACAATACTTTTTTTTTTTAGATCTCCAAAGTGGAAAAGTAGGGGATGAAAAAAAGTGAAGTTGTTCTCAATACTTCTGAATATTGAAACCTGTGTGGTCACAAATCTCACAATAGAAGTTGCTCCAAAGACATCTGAGGGTTTGTATAAAAAGACTGAATGCAGGTTTTGGGTGCATGTCAGATTTCCCAGCCCAAACCCCTGCTCCTACTGACAACGCCTCTATCACCATGGCAACAGCAACAGCCTACTCTGTACCTTTAAGAGACTTGCTGCAGCAAGTAGGGGTGTGTGAGGAGCTGCAGTGTTAAAAAAAAAAAAAAGTAATCAGGAAAAGAGGTAAGAAAAAGGGAATAGGGACTGGTAGGGGCAAATGTGGGCGGTAGAAATGAAGAGTACGGGGAAAAAGGAATTAGGTAGAGTGGAAGGGAATGAAATAAGATAGAGAAAAGTGAAAAATATATTGCAAGAACGAGGATGCACTGGAGGAGATTGAGAGGTCACACCTGTTCTGTCAACCTGGTTATTGGAGAAGATGAGATCCAAGCATAACCGAATTGTTGTTACGAAGCAGACACCATATGTGAAGCTTTGTACAAGTAGGTAGACATTGACATTTCTCTGGCTCCTCTTGAAAGCAAAGCCAGTAGGTAGATAGTGGTGATACTTTTCAAATATTAAGACCATGATTTACTTCACTCCAACAATACTTTAATATGATTAATGTTCCTGCCATTAACACAGCAGGATGCCACCACTAGTAGCACAATGCATCAATTGGATCTGCACAATAAAATATTCCAAAAGCCAAAAAAAAAAAGAAAAAGAAAAAGAAAAAACCTGAGGAATCATTTGATATTTTAAGGCCAAGTTTATAAAAAAAAAAAAAAAACATGCTGAAAAAAATGACAAAGTGTCTGGGGCATTAAAGAGAGCAGATTTACCTGCGCAGGCAGTCTGTGAGCGTGGTGGATCCTGACAGGTGGCTCTCTCCATTGACTGTGCTGCCATCCCCTCCAGGGCTGAGGGGCCAGAAAGGCGTGGATGAGCCTGGCAAGTCCAAACTGATGTCCCAGAACGGATCTATCGTTGTGGAAACCCCACTGTAAAAAAAAAAAAAAAAAAAAAGAAACAGAGAGAGAGAATGTTTAATAAAATGTGTGTAGGTCTGTGTGTCTTCGTGTCATGATGAAAGGATGATGACACTGATGGTAACACACTCATTTGAGCTTCCAAAGCCTCTGTGGACTGCAATTATGTTTTCATTTCTGCCTGCAGAGATATGAAAAGTTTACACGTGTAATTTCCATACTGTTTCAAAGCCATTTGTAATATAAGTATAGAGTAACATCAGTGACAACGGGCTTTGCTGGAGAAATTTGTATTACAACTAAAGGATAGTAATGGACTGTAGCTAAATGGAGGCTTCCAGTGGAGAATACACCAAATACATATGAATTTAATCTAATTCTAGGCACTGCTGCACATCGTCATTCTTGATTAGATGTGTCATGATTCTGCAATACCCTGAATCCGATAAATCAATAGGAGTACATTTTATGTGATGGGAAAGCCGCCCTGCAGTGACAAGGCACAATTGGTTGCTTGTCTATTTTTTAAAAGCATAATGTATTCTGCTGTCTAATTGTTCACTTACTCACAACCTGTTATTGATGAGACTCCTCATAAAAATAAAAAGATCTGATTAATTAGCAGAATGGCACACAAACCGCATGTTCTGCACTGATAAACACTCTCTTCGCTGTGGATGCAAGGAGTATTACACTAAGCCTGCTAGACTGGGCGAGGTTCTTTGCAGTTCAGTGCAGCGTGCATGTGTTAATGCGACAGGACAGCTCTAGGGGGCAGACAGGCGACGCTTGAATCGTGCTGCTGTCTAGACAACCCCCATTAAAGTAGCTCTGCAGGGACCAGGCTTTTGAACAAGCGCAGTGGAGAGGACACAAGCAACGGTTTCCACAGCACGAGAGGATATGTAGCAGACATGCTGATCAAACCCGTGGTGAGGGGTAAGTATCAGAGGACAACAGAGGGATGGATGAATGAATAAATGCTGCAGAATTGAAACTGTATGATACTCCATCTGGATAAACGGACGTCAAAATGAGGGGTCAAGTGAGATTCTGCATTTTATCTCCCCAAGAAACACACATCGTAAAAACTTACTGGCAAACCTGACAGGTAACATCTGATTGCAGGCCCCCGGTGAAGATTTGGTCAATGATGCAGTTACAGTGGTTTGGATTGTTGGCCTTCTTCCCATTGTCGTCTCCTGCGAACCACAAAGGAATAGAAACTGTAAAAACACACCTACCAACTTCCCCATCATTAGGTTCCTTGGCATCTTTGAAAAACTGTCGGGCCCCGTTTCTCACTTCACTATTCACCTGCAGTGATATCTCTCTGCCACTTCACAAGTCTGAGATTGCTCCAGCCAATCAGGGTAAGCCTTACTGCAGCAGGTCCTATTGACATTCCTTACACCGCTTGCTGTCCCCTAAGTACACATGATTGCGAGTCTCCTTCAGTATGTTTCCAATGATGATACCACCAAGTTCTGTGGGTAGACCTCCATGCTGGATCGAAGTCAGTAGGTGGCTAAGTCTCAGACATATTCTTCTCTGTCTGAGCTAACCCTGTCCTGAAATGTCTTTGCCATTCAAACTGCAATGTTTGACTGATACACATGCAGTAATAACAGTACAACCCCTTTAACCTTTGTTTAGTTGACTCAGAACCTAGGATGATGTTTGGTTTCCAATCTGATTGCTCAGAGGAACTTACTGATCGTGTCTCCTTTGCAGTGTCTATGTAATACATCCAACGCTGCGATGAGGAACTCATGCGCATCTTGCTGCTCGTAGCCGGCGAGGTGACGTGCGTGAGTCCACACCAGATGCAGCAGCCGGAAGGGAATGTGGGGTGAACGGTGGCCCGAGTAGAACTGAAAGCAAAAATAAACATCTATGGGGAAATCTTACTCTTTGCGTTGTTGCATATCATCGTTTTCTTACTTTGACCAATAGTATCATTCATTTTTTAATCATCAGACTCAGCAGAGGTGATTCTTTGATAAGCATTCCTCTCTACTATTCTTGTCAGGTATAAACGAATTCCAACACGTCACTTAGCAGCACCAGCTGTAATGACAGACGTCCACAGAGATGGGCAGTCTGAGGAGCAAGACACATAGAAGTCAGTGGATATCTGCAAAAAGGAAGGGCTTGACGCAAATAATCCATCTGTTAAGTGCTGCAGAATCTCTGGGTTGCCATGGGAATTGGAGTGCACAACAATCCAGGTCAGGGTTACAAGACGTGGGTAAGATAGCAACAAAGCCGAGCAGAATGCGAGCAGTAATCTGGAGGTATCAACATGAACTCTTTAGTGCCAGAGAAGGTTCTTTTCTTTAACATGCAGATGTTGTTCACATTATGCCTTATTCTCTACAGTCTGAGCCGTAAGAGGGAAAACTATGCCTCTTTACAAATTTTACACTCTCTCGCTGCTTTTGGCAGTTTGAAGGTGCCTGACAAATGATAACATAAGAATAAAAGAACCGTGTGACTGATCAAAGCATGCAGCGCCTCTCACTCTCAAATCTAAAAATGTGCACATGTGTGAAAACAGTCTCCACAGTTGTTACACGGATAACTTTTGATGATGATACGCAACCTCATTGCTTATTGAGCTTGGAGTTTAAATAAATGAAGGGCTGAACTGTTTTTTTTTTTTTTAATGACTGAGTCTTGATTCTTTTTTCAAAGACTGAATACTACATCAATATCTGCCTCTCTGGGTAAAAACTACAAACCATTACCTTCACCATGTATAAAGTCATTAAAGGTTTAGTCATCTGAGAGACTAAGTCTGCAATCTTGTTAAAGGTTGGATAGAGATGGCAAATTACCTATTATAGCCCTTTTGGGCCTGTATTTATTGGGAAGTCAGCCACCATGCAGCTCTTTTGCCTATTGAGTTTGATAGGAATCAGCCGACTGATAATCTAGTTATTAAGTACATTACAAGTAAAATAACTGTTTTCTACTCATTCTTCAGAAAGTTACTCTGTAAATTCTTTTTAGGCAGGATATCTCCTTCTCTTCATCTCCATCTTTGGACTCAACAAAAGATGGCAACAGTGACTCAGCATTTGGCTGTGGGTTAAATTCCAAGTAAACATTCTGCTGCGTGGCTGTTTCAAAAGGAAAATCCCACATTATTCCTGTGCGTTAACCAAAATCAGCTGCTTTTCTCTTTTCTTCGTGGGATTTAAAAGATCTATGCTAACAAGTTGGCAGGCAAGTCCTGTGCAACTTACCTCCTGAAAGAGCTGCGACATCTCACACACCAGACAGGAGTTTGATTGCATCTCGCACTTGTGTCGGTCGGAGAGAAAGAAGTCTCGCAGCAGTGGCGTGTGCGTTAGGGCCTGAACTATACAGTTCATGAAGCATGTGTTGCCCAGGTTTATTAGCCCTCGTAAACCTGCAGGACAGTTAGAGAAGTGTGAGAACAACATGGCAGTGACATGGCACACTGTTGACAAATAGAGCAATTTTAAAATTACTAGTAAGGCCCAATCTAAAAAAGGTTAATGGGGATATTTTTTATCCTACTTTCTCAGTAAAATATTCTTTTGGAATGATCAGCTGTCCCACCACATCAAAGATCATCCCCGGTTCTCTGAGCTTTGGCGTTTCTTTCCTCAGCAGCCTCTAAAACTGCAACCCATTCTGTCCAAAATCCATAACCTAAACTTAAAAATAAATAAATATGCCCCATCCACCACAGGAAGTGCAATGTATACTATATCCTATCTGGAAGGCCTTTAACTAGATAGACTGCCTAAAGTACCTTGCACAGTATTACTATCTTAATACAATGTTAAAATAAATGTACAAGTCTAGCAAAAATACCCACACATGGCTACTCCAAGATAAGAACTCATCCCACGGGGGGGATAACCCCTTCATGTAAGCTTTGGCTCATATGAGGAGCCACTTTTTCATATCTTGATGCTGCCACCATCATACATCAGGAATGGTATTAGCGAGGAGATGAGCAGTGTCCAGCATGTTAATTGTGGGACCTTTAGAAAAGTTCCAAAGATTTTTCCCCCTGAGCATAATTCAGCGCAAACTAAAGGATGAAAAGTCCTCTGCAGTGAAGATTTCCTATTTGATTTTACAAATGCTTTTACTGTGTTAATGTTGAAAAAAATGATGAATAAAAGGCAGTTTGAAGGTAAGTCAAAGAGTGTATAAAGAGAATATTTCCACATTCTTCTTGAATCTATTGTATGCATGGATGGAAAGTTAACAATATGGTGTCTGGTCAGGTCTGCCAGCAAAACTGTGAGTATCCTGGATCAGGTCCCAACGCTGTGAATGAATTCATTTACAGTCCTCCGCTAATGGCCAGACGAACAGGTGAAACACAGCCAGGTCTTGGGTGTAATCCAACGGAACAAGGTTTGGGACTGGAAGAGAAAGGCTCAGCGAGAGCCTAAAACATTACACTGGTTCTGGTGTGCAAACACATAAAAAAAACACAATTTATAGCCAGTCAGGGTGACCAGTCAAGCTGTTTGAACGATAACAGATATGAGGGTAAAATCATCACATGTTTAAAAGCGTGGAGAGAATAAAAAGGGTGAGAAAAAGACAGCCACAGACTATTGAGAAAACAAAAGAGAAGGAGAACAAACAGAGATGAGTATTTTGTGTTGAGCATCTATCTCTAAGGGAACATTGTGTTCTGCCTCTTGCTGTGCACTGCTTGTAGGGATGCCCAGCAAAGTTGACCTTGGGTATCACACTTAAATGCATGAGTGACCCCCAATTATACTTTCACAGTGTACACACATGCAAACTAACACACACATACACAGCAACAAAACTACAGAGGAATGAAACTATGCTGATTAAGACGCCTCAACTGAGCAGAACACTCCATTTCCCACCTATAGTACAGTTTGTAGTGATTTTTCTTCGCTTTGGATTGTGTCGTAATAATTCCAGCTCCCTCTTCGTCGGCTCCCATGTTGTGTATTTCTCCCCAATGCCTGTGGATGCAAAGTAACACAAATGTGACTCATGTGAGACGTCAGACATCATTTAAAAAAAAAAAACAAAAAAAAAAAACTTTTTTTTTTTCCTCCACTTTGATTTAAATCGAAATGCTATACCTTGTAATTTCCACGCTTTCCGCTGTTCCTCTTTGGCAATTTGTTCCATGTCTTTGTCGTATATGTAGTCTTGACACACAAAACAATATATTCCACCGTATAATAAGTCAATTGCTGAAAGATGAAAGACAAGAAGAATGAGGGATAGATCTATGAATGCCAAGAGATTTTTACAGCACATTATTTTACCTTGAGTTTATTTTCAGTTTATTGGCCCGGGCGGTGTTGAGGGAAATGCTTTCTAATTTCTACATGTCTCAATCATCACAATATGTCACCATCTCCTCACAAGCAAGTGTAAGAGATGTGACGGGAGCGGTGATGGCATAGGTGTAATTGTTTCTCACTCCCACCTCTGTCTTTTACGAACGCATGCACCGCCACTCTCCATTCTCAAAGTCCACAGCAACAATACCTCAGCTCTGTTGCCGTGACAACCTATTTTTAGTTTCACTGGCCGTTTTTCTGTTTTAGACGCTACCCACACTAGAAAAGTGAGCTAAAATGTTTATGTAGAAACACTCTTCAGAGTCATATTAGTATCGTATTACCTTGTGCATGAAATTAGCTTGCATATAATAAAAGAAATAGAACAACAAACTGTTGTAACAAAAAAAAAAGAGAGAGAAACTCATGTGGCACTGAGAGGAAGAGCATCCTGAGTACAAGTATAACACAAAAAAGGACAGTTACTCTGACTGAGAAAAAGAATATATAAAATCAGGGCAAAAAAAAAAAAAAAAGGCAGGCAGAAGAAGGGATGAAGATCTGAAGAGACACGAGGCTGTTAGGAACAGGAAGTTTAAATAAATAAATAAATAAATTAGAAAAATCTTAAAAAGGAGTCCTGAGACTAGAGCTTCCTATCTAGAAGTCTAGCAGACAGGGGAGTATGGATTAATTTGATTAGAGATAGATATGAGCAGAATGCCAATGTCAGAGCAGCTGCTGTGGAAAACGCTAAGCTAATTAACACGGTGGCCCTGAACGCAGAGGTATGCGTGTCTGACTAAACTGTTGAAGTCTATTCAATCAACTGGAGCCACCGAAACAACTACTAAACCACTCCACTATCTCCAAATATTTAGTTATCCCCATCAGGGTAATATGTAAATACTACTAATTAGTGTCTTATTAAGCATAATTAGTGTTGTCCATAGCCAAGTCTCCTGATAGCTGTGGGTTAGTAAGCTCTACCACTCCCTTGCTGCTGCAAGAAGCAGATTGTAGTAACTGAAACACATGATATTTCCACTGGATATTCCCACTGGAATGGGAATGTGCTGGAGTGAAAGTGAGCCTCGAGTCACCGACTGCTCAGAAGAGAAAAAGCCCAGAATGATATTCTTAGTTAAACTTGAAGAATTCACTAAAGCCCCATTCAAACCTTGCATTGAAATGTATCCCAAGAAATCCAATTACACATTGTGAGTGCCCTTTTTTTTCCCCTGGCATTAGAATGCATACCCAAACGCATCTTGAGTGATCGGATCTGACCTTCCCACTCTATCTGCAAATAAACATGCAGGAATTTTCCACTTGCAGACACCATGCATGTTGAAATCAGCCCAGAACAATTTTGTGTTCACACTACATACAGAATGTGGACATGAGTGCCCAAGTCCACATTTAAATGTGTCCTGAGTGATCAGACCTGAGGATGTGTTCAGACGTCATCATCAGATATCCCAGAATGCATTTTAATGCAAGGTCTGATTGGCGTCTTAGTCATTTGGACCAAGATTTTTTTTTCTCTCTCTTTGCCAGCACCATCTGCGAAGAATATAAATAGAACCAACTCGATTTTCCTCTTCCCATTTAGTGGAGTTTGTTTTGTTTTGATTGTTGTGAACACTGTATTTAATTAAAAGATTAAAAACAACTACACTGACACGTCAAAAAAAGAAGGTGGTCTCAATCCAAATCAGCTGGGAAGCTGTTGCAGTCATCCTGAGCAGAAAACATCATGGACCAAAACAGGACCAAAAGGCTAGTATTTTACGCTTTTCACACCTTTCCCAACTTCAGTGCACCAAAAACTGTAGCCGGTCTTCATTTTCAAGCAGAATTATTTGGTGAGTATGATCAGCAATATAAAATGGAGTAACACATTTAGGTATACTTTGATGTTCCTGTGAAAATAAACCAAAATAATGGCAAATGCTACAAGTGTAACCTTATGAAGGGGTCTGCAGTGGTGGAAAGCACCTTCCAGTGTTGTTACACAGAATTTATCATGGTGGCAAGTAACACTCATTGCAAACATGAACTGTAACAAAATTTAAAATGAACCAAGGAGATCAGAGTACATGTGCTGGGGGCGGGGGCTAGCTTTAAACTGAGCTAATAAAAGGATTACATATGGTTTTAAACTATTTATGTTTGATTCAAACAACTTGATGCTCTCCGTAACTGACAAAAAAAAAAATGCTTGTTTCACATATTACTGAAAACTGGATGTGTAGCTTGCATTAGGCGTAACTCATTTCATGTGTCAGAGTAAATACATGAATAGATACATATAACATGTTTTAGAGTAGAAAACAACTATTTGATCATCTAAAGTCTCAGAAATTATTGGAAAGTTAAACACAATCAACTCTTAACAGTGTTTAGACTAACATTATCCATAGAGGTTTGCTTGCAAGATTGATTACTAGTGCTAGAAGCTGAGGACTGCACACTTAATATCTCCATTTTAGTGTATTCTTTGAGGTTTTGACACCACTTTCTCACATAAAAGGGCAATTTTATTGCTTTTCACAAGTCGCTTGGATACAAACAATACCGCTTAATCACTCATCCAGCTTTAGAAAGCCATACTTGTCCACACAAGCAATGTTTATTTCTCTTTTCTTAGTCATATTTTCCTCCTGCTGTGTTAATGGTCGACTTGTTGCAGTTGGTATTTCTTTTTTACACACAAGTGTGAGGGTTTTCCACTTGTCTTTGCGCTTATAGCTCCTATAATGTAGTCTTTATAGGTTGCTGTGTAGATGAAAGTCGACAAAAATGCAGAGCAGATATTTTTAATCACCCATGAGGATTTTTTTCCCCCTCATTTTAAACCATCGTGCCCTGTAACTTGATCTCCAAAACAAACAAAACCCATACAAACAACCAGATTAAAACGGTTTAAAAAAGGAAGTATATGCTAAACCCAGATATGTTTCCCTTTAATAGGAATCTGCTTAAAGTTAGAAAAAAAAGATAATCTCCTCTGTAACATTATGTTGGGTGGTATTAGGTGTGAAATCAACTTGAGTTGCCAAATACTCCAAAGTACATGGGCAAGTAAAGATGTTGATAATTGTTCTCAACAAAATTATATTTCTAAAGAGCAGGGACTTATAAAATTATATTTCTTAAATAATCAGCATTACTGTTTATCATTAGTTATAATATCAAAATCCATACAAAAGAAATTTATCCCACCTTCTATGTTCTCTTTTCAAGATCTGTACACACATTTTTGGATATGATCAAGTTTGGAGACCAAGAGCCCTAACATTTTTTTTTTCAAAATACTGCAGACATGTTTTCACCAAATTGTGAAGAGAATTAGAAGCAAAATTTTGAAATGTAATTTCCTAGGGCACACGACGTCATTAAAAAGTGGCCAAGGCTACGTTATCTATGCAGTTCTTCACGAGATCATTTCTACAACTGCTGGCTGGCTTACCTAGATTGTGTCTCTTGTTTTTTGCGTGTTCGTGGATATGTTTCTTCGAAAAGCAGCCAAAAAACACGCAGTAGAGACAAGAGTGGAGTCGATTCAGGTGGGCGCCACACATGTGACAGATACACGACTTGGCCTGTATTAGAAGACCAAAGGGAAGAGAGGGGTTGGGGAGGGAGGACAAAGGAGGAGAAAAGCAACTGAGAGTTAGGAATGAGAGGACACAACCCTGATGTAGAGTGGTAGGCGTAAGGAGTGAGACACTCTGCCAGCTGAAACAGATTTCTATCTTCCAGTCACACAAACACTTCAGAGGACACAGTAGCTGAATAAATCTCATGAGAGAGTAGTTTCAATATTGCTTGGCCTGTTGACAAATCGAATACAGTTTGAAAAACAACACATTTTCACAGAGTCTTTCACATTCTAACACACGCGGGCAATGATGGGATTTATATAACGCTCTGCGCAATGGTGAAGGCATGCAAAAGCTGTGTGAAGTACAGAAAATAACGGCAGGAGCGGCGCCTGTGATTGGTTTGACAACAACACTCGGTTGATCCCAGAAATTGTGCATTAGGATGCCTGACACCACTGGCAAACACTCAAAAGGCCACTCCAAGTCCGCCTCCTCATGAAGAATTCCCATTGCATTTAGTGGTTACCGTGCAAATGTGTACAAATGTTGTATTTCCCAACTCTTTTTAGAGAAATGTACCAAGCTAATGGAGAAAAAAAAAAGATTGCACAGATCCCTTATACCTCAACCGGGGCTCTTTTTTTAATGCTCAGTCCTTTGCAAAACAGGTCTTACTGTATAAACATGATGAAAGACTAAGTACAAGAGACTGCTATGCCCCGAGCATCTGAACACTGATGAATGATATGTGACAAGATGACAAAAATGTAGATGCAGAACCCTGGTAAAGCAATGCAAGATGTAGTGTGGAAATTATTATTGCTTCCCATGTTCCCTAGGATCTCTAACAGCAGAACAGAATGGAGACTTGAACCAACAAACAGAATAAGATAAATAAATGTATGAAGCGAAATCATTCCATTGGCAAATCAAAAGGTTTTAGTAACAAACTTCTTTTAAACGGCATACAGAAGTCATAGGCAAGCTCACTTTGAGAGGGAGAAACTGGAGAAGGAAGGAGGGAGGGAGAGGATGCAGACTTGCTGCTATAAGCTGCTCACTCATGGGAGAGAAACAGAGGGGAAGGAGGTGTAAAGAAGGTGAAGATGCACAAAATAGAAAAAAGACTGAAAAAACAAATACTAACTGAAGCGATTCACCAGCTCTTTTGGATTTTAGGTTAAACGCATCAAACTAACTTCCAAGCCTAAAGGACACTCCTAAATGTTTCCAGTTGGACAAGAAATCACCACACTTGTACACCATTATCTACTTACAGACAGCTTTTGTCTAGAGGCACAATAGTGTAACATAACACTATCTGAAAAACAACAAACCTTCGTGTACCAGTGGAATAAAAAGAGGATGTGCTCGTCTGTTTCATTTCCTTCTCCCTGGATGTCATAAAACACATAATTTGGAGCACCGCAATGGCACAGCACACAACTAGCTCAGATACAGATCCACTGTAATGAAAAAGCAATCATTTTAGCTCTAAATAGCCCACAAAATGATAAAGAACTCGTATTTGTGTTTACTGTTCCTCTGAAAAGGAAAAAGAAAATAGATTTGAACCCGACTTGGACAGTCTGTGTAAAGAAAAAGTATGTCATTAGGATATTAGTCTTGGCATTACATATATCATTGTCTTCCAAGAGGCACTAAAATACTTTACAAAATAAAGGATCGCTTTCTTGCCAAATTTTAGTTCAATGAGGAAAAACATAAGAAACTTCTTCCTTCTCATCTGATTTCTAAATAAAAGCTCTAGTCAGAAATTACTATATCAAACTGTTAAGACTGTGACTCGTTCAAACATAAGTAACTTTACTCTTCAGAGAAAGTGACCCAATGTGCAGATGATATTTGCCACTTGCATGAAACTGGACAGTATATGCTTCAAAGGTCACCACCTGAGTCCTTATAGAATCTGAGTTTTCTTTCATCCCGTCCAACTGCCACAACAGTTCATACTAAGGTGTTAAGTCTGAAGAGGATGTGTGAAATATAAGAGGATTGGATGGAAGGAGATTAAAATATCACTTTTCTACATTTTTAAGCTTATAAAAACACCAGTTGCTGTACTTGTGAGGGTTCACTGCACAACAGCTATTAAAGCAAGGAAAACAATCTTTCACTTCATCTGCTTTGACGGTTGCTGAAGCTTTTCAAACAAGAACAAACATCTGATTCCTATTTTTGCCATGTTGTTTTGCCATAACTCATATCAAACTTTTGAGCACATTTTGCTAAACAAAGTCATCGTGTGTGGGAATTCTGCCTGAGCAGAGCCTCACAACAAACACGGATAGCTATTGTGTGTCTTTGAAACAAATTCTGTAGTTAAACTCAAAGCTAAGTAAAACCATGAAGAAGGAAAATCTGGACTCTTATTTGTTTTGTCAGGTAATCTGTCAAATTCTTGTGAATAACTAAAAAACGTGCTAATTTAAGTCGCTGATTCTTCGCAAGCCTCTGTGGTGATGTGTCTAAAGCAGTTCAGAATTGTGCAAATGTTAATGATGATTTAGTACATGTTACTAGGTCAGAACAGCATCGCGAAAACAGAAGAGCACCAATCTGGTAACTCAGATGTGACAGCAACACGTTCAGTTCCAGTTGCTGCACATGCTGAAAAGGGACTTGGCGCAAACAAACGCTGCTCACTTTTGTACTTGCATGTCTTGTCAATAATAGTGGATGAACATTTTAACAGTCAGTGAACAAAAATGTCCAGCAGTTTTATTTTTAGCTTCTTAGTCTTTGTTACATTGAGGATATTCAGCAGGGTGATGCAGTTTCAAATGATGAAGTTTTTTTTGTTTTTGTTTTTTTGTTTTTTTTAATGCTGTGCATGTGGCTCCTCCATGAGTTAGTTTGACCTTACATGTAGTAGAACTTTTTTTTTTTTTTTAAATTCTACATGCTCACAGACGGAAAAAAGGATCTTTACCTACAACATTGTTTAGTGGGTTCACTATCGTTGACACTGGCAAGAATCCATATCAATATCAGCCAATGCAGCTGGCTAATGGACAGATGCATATAATGATGATGTGACGTGATACATAAAATGCATGGTGCCCATGCGCCGCAGAATGGCAGAAAAAACTCACAGTCGGGCCTGTGTTTTGGCTCAGAATTAGTAGACATAGATTGTGATGACACTGCAGTGCAGGGGATATTCAGAGTCATGAACACTAAGCTCTGTTTTTATCCAAACTGGTCTGTTAGCCAGCCCGCTCTGAATGGGTGTGTGAGAAAAGGTGCTGCACCAAAGCAAAGAGGAGAGCCCTTTGAAGAGAGATGCACAATGAGAGATACCAGGGCACAAAATGAGTTTTAAATGTGACAAGTAAAAAAAGACAGGCAATGCTTTCTGTAGCATTCAAGTTCAACTGAAATCCTAAATGAATGTTTTCAACCATCTCTGTTGAGCACTTGTGATACTAATCCCTGTTCCTCCAATGCACCACAAAACCAAGTCAAAAACAAGAAACCGTGTCAATGCCACGCCTTGCCCTCCTTTTCACCCTCCTCTGCCTCAACTCCCCTTGAGAGGGCAGAAAATCCATCTGTTTTCTTCACACAATGGTTCAGGGGCTCTCTTTCAGTGTCAGCAGTCTTCCTCCCCATCTGTGCCCAGGGCCCTTAATGTTCTATTAGATCAGCTATTGATCAGCTGTTGGCTCAGATGACCGAGACAAGTGTTGCGCAGGTAGCGAGATCATGTTCACGTAGCGCAAGGCTGCGTCTTCCATCTGGGATGGTCTCTTTGAGGCTAGTTAGACTGCGAGAGGTGTGCAGGGAAATGAGCCTACTAATGTCCAAAGCTGTTGATTGATGGCAGAGCATATTCACATAGGCATTAGTTGAATGAATAGATCGCTAATGCATCATTAAAGTGAACATAAGGCAGCTTTTAACGCTTCATAGGGTCCACTAACGCTGTGAGTGGCTGTCAGCAAAAAACCACCCTGGTCCAACAACTATGAATCACCCCAATGTTCTACATCCAGCAGCATAAATAAATTTTAAAGCACCATCCCCGCCTCACACTCAGATTTTCCTCTTGCATTCTCTTAATCTGGGTGCATTATTCCTCCCTCACTATTTAAGTTAATGCATTCATGTAGTCAAACATAGCCAGTGATGTGATGAGCTGTAACTGGGGAAGGGGAAAGGAATGACTGGACAAAGGTCTACTGAGCATGCTCAGTAGACCTTTTATAGCTAAAAATAAATAAATAAATAAAGGAGTCAATGCAGGCCAGGGCGCATGGTTATATGAGAAAAGTGACTCACCAAGTTAACTAACATTCATAAGCTTGTGGATGTTTTCAACAAACACATGGCTATACTTTAGCAAAATTAACAATGCTTAGCTAAAATACACTATATGCACAATATAAATATGATTACATGAACTTGCAGAATCTATCTGTAAACATGTGCTCACTGTTAGACATTTGGTATGAATAGTGAGACACAAATGGATACAAAAAACACACACCACCCTTTTTGATTCTATATTTAATATGAACAAGATGGGGTAGTCTGGAGAAACTGATGGTGATGCCACCGACTGACCCATGGGGATGTTGCCTGTCAGTGCCTTGGCAGGATGATGTTGCACCTCCCCCCACCCATCCCTACCACCTCCAGATGACTATGGCAGGCCTGCAACATTCATTGTCAGTAAGCTGCCCTGGAGACGTTTACAATATGAATCTTTTTTCTGTTCTCTTTTCACATCTCCATCAGTGCGTTGTAACCTCTGCTCAAAATGACATGCTGTGTGGGCTTTGAATTATAATGTATCCCCATTCCAAATGAATGTGAGTGGTGCAAGGCATGAGGGATTGTTTATAGTGTAGCTTTGCTTCATACTGTCACACAATGCTTTAAGGACATTATAGCTAAATCCTTAAGCCTCAGCCTATAGAGTACAGATTCCTGCCATATTCAGCAAAAAAAAAAAAAAAAAAACTAAATAAACCATGGATGCAGTAGCTCTCTGAACTCGTGGTTTTTGAGGATATATAGGTTCCAGGTTAGTCTAATAAAGCAGGGTTCTTGACACATATGAATAATAAGCATAGTAGTTCTATGAATGTAATTGAGATCAATTGGAGATTATTAGGCAGCATTCTTTTGATGATTTCAGAAGAAAGATGACTATAGCAACCAGGTGAAAGCTGATTGCTCTGGATTCATTTATAATTTCTGTATTCAGAAAAATTCTTTTCAAACACACACACCAAATGCATTCTTAGCAACCAGCCACACCATCCACTTTAAAAGGTCACTGCAAATCACTGCAGAGAGTCCAATCACACAAAAGCACCTAGCCAACTTTCAGGCAGGTCATTAGGTGGTTTATGAAGACTGCAAATACAGTAAGTCAATAAGTAAAATCATTATAAAATATTCAGTAAGAAGATATATCATGTATATGACTGTGGGTTTACTTCTGCACGTTAAGTAAATAAACTCCAGGTTAACAAAAGAACAATTTCCTAACCCTTGCGGCTACCAGATGCCACACAAATCGAAAGAAGACTGTGTAAATTATTACTACCATGGTGCAGAGGTTCTGAATGAGCTCTTTCATCAGTTTACACGTTTATCATTTTACCACCACAATATCAATCAGGATGTACCAAGTTGGTAATGTTGCATACAGGAAAATCTTTAAGCATTAAAAAATAGAGGCATACTCAGCTACCAAGCTGTTAAAACTGAGTTTATACAAAGCAGACCCATGTAATAAATGAACTTGCAATAGTTCACTGCAAGAATCCCCCACCTCCCCATCCCCACCCCCAAATGGGGTGTAGAAGCATTTTGAGATTTACAAAAAAAAAAAAAAAAAAATGCTGTGACTTGGTCCCAAGGTTTTAACAATAAGAAAAGACATTGTCCACTCTAGGAGATTGATTGCCTCTTGGTTCTGGGTTTGGACAGCCACACAAGAATGATTGACAGGTCATTAGCCAGATGGTGCTACTGAGGGAGGGCTGGATAGAAGCCTTGAGAAGCTTCAGGCCATGACCGCCATGTTTGGTGGTAGTGAAACCTTTCCAAAGTCTGCTGGACAGTCAAATGAGATGCACCATTTGAAGTTGAAGGGAGCGAAAAGAAAAGAACATGTCAACGGGAGTAAATGATGGAAGGGGGAACAAGCCAAAGTGAAAATGACTTCCAATGGAGGGAGTGAGAGCAGAGTAAGAGTGGCTTTTAGATCAGCTTGAATAAAAAGCAAATTTATATTCTTTCACAGTAATGAACTCTCATATTAAAACTGTAAAGCTCAAATAATAAAACCCACTGCAAAATAAAAAACCACCAAGAATAAATATCTTTCCTTTGGTTCTCTGAATTGCTGTCAAACTATTGGCCTCATGAAACATTCCATTCATTGCCACAACCATCCATTTCACTAATGTCCCCTTAATAGCATCTTAACCTTGCATCTACTTGAGCACTACTGCATCCTAATGGAAGATTCCTAGAGCTTAATGAGAGACAAAGCCTCTCTCTTTTCTGAAGTATATCTGATCAGAAAAAAAATGAACAAACAACACAGGAAAAATAAACCAATTAATCCAGCAGTACAATGACAATGGTGTTCTCAACCATGTTACACTGCTTGCAAACAAGAAGTCAATGCCTAATGCCTCATACTAGGTTCACCGGGGCTGAAAAAGAGGGAAACTAACTGGATGGCATGAGGTGACACATCAGGGCCACAATCACCCAGGGAGGAGTTCACTTTTGGTTAGCCTTAATCACTGTGCCCCAGCCGTGATGTCTGACTAACTGAAAGCCACATCAGGCGAGGTTTGAGTGACAGAGTGCACGCAGATATAGAAGTCTAATTGAGGGCCAGACACAAACATCTGACATCATCAAACACACAGAGCAGTGTCACTGAGGTGGGGATATGAAGAAAAAAGTAGAAGATAGAAAAGGGGTACAATAGGACAAAAAAAAAAAAAAACTAGCCAGGACACTCCCTAAGATTAAAAAAAATTCATAAATTAAACATCCTTTCATTGAAAATTATACTTTAGAATGGCATTGTGTGAATTATTTGAGGGCAACCCAGACAAGAAGTTGACTTTCCAGACAAACGTAGAGAGGTATTAAAGAAGCAGCATGAGTCATGACCAAGATAGGTTAGAAAAATAAATAATAAATTTAAAAGAAAAACTGATAAGGAATAGGAGGAAACAGGAACGTGGGAGTGAGCACAGAAGAGGAACAAACAAGCAATATGAATCGTCTGTAGGAATGGATCCTGTTGCTGCAAATGTATGCTGATGAGTCACAGAGCATGCTTGTGATGTGATGGAGGCAGATCTGACAAAGAGATCTGCTCACAGCACCAAAATCAACTGCTTTCTGGCATGATTCATGTTGCATGTGTGTGTGTGTGGTGCACCAACTGAAAGTAAATGAAGAAGAGACCAGCAACAGAAATGTGTCATCCTTAAAAATGTGCACATCTTCCCATCGCTAATATTCCTTTCAGTATCTAGCATCTTGGTTTGTATGTGTTGGAAAAGCTGAGGTGTTTTCCTTCTTTTGGTCATATATGATTCATCAAAACCAAAAAAGGGAAAGTTGAATGGAGCCAGCTCTCTAATTGTGATCTTTTCACTTTAATCAAAGGGACATCAAATTCTTCAAAGCAGTTACCTGACTGTAATCTTCCACCAGTCCCATCTAACCTGCTTCCAAGTCACCCAATTCATATTTAACCTAAAGTGAAATCTCTGATTTAACTGCTTTAAAATGTTTTAGACACCTACTTTATAGCAGAGTAGCATGCAGGTACCATTAACCCAGTTCATCATGCTGAATGCAAAGGTCCTCAAAGATAGATAAGCATGTCCTTCATGAATATTCACATTATCGCTCCAACACATAGAAAAATAAACAAAAAAATCACAAACATAGTTGGACTTGGAACCTTGATCTAATCAATTAATCGAAAGCAAACTGAATACCCATCTTAACGGAAGATGCGAGTGTGGTGAATTAAAAACTGAAAAAAACAAGAAATCATTCAAAGGTACACAGATGTTCACATGCTGATCTCAGAACCAATCACTGACAAAATTCAAAGGACTGATAATTAATATCTGAGTGAACAATGAGGCACAAAATAAACCGAAGAACTCTTGGGAAAATAGGTGGGTATCGGATGAGGAGCAACTGGTTCCCCTCTGCAAGGTGCTGCTTTTCTTTTCTTTTTTTTTTTTTTTGCTCAACAGTGGGTGTACCTCTCAGCCTATCAAGACCTTTGAGCAACTGACATATAGATTTTGCGACCAGAATATGATAAAGCACATCAGAAAACCATGTCAGAATTCTGAGTCAGATTTGAACCTGAACCAGACCCGATGCAACACACTGCATGGACACGTCACATTTACTACATTTAATAGCAATAAACATATGGGGGGAAAAAATCCATAATTTCTCACAAAAATTGAAGATTTAAAACCTAAATGCTCTCATTTTATATTTCTTTAGAGCAATAAAATGATTTATATGAATATAAAAGGAAAAAATGAAGCATAGGTTTAAAAGGCTTTTTATGAAACATAACCTTTGGTCTGAGTGGATTAATCTTCATAATGCCAACAAATTCTTGCCCTCTTGCCTCCATTAGGAATTCCTATTCGATTTACGCATACAATGATGTGCATTTTTGACTGTGAATGAAGAAATATTAAGACCTTTTTTTAATCACAAAAGCACAGCAGGCTGTAGGACAAGTGAAATCCTCACACATTTCACATGGTGAAATTGTGTGATCTATGCTCACTATTTGTGCAATTAATGTGAAGTTGCACACTCTCACACTGCACCCGGGTAAACATACGTGTTCATATGTGTTCAACTACAACCACCAACCTGAAACAACTGTTATCCTACTGGTACCAGAATCAAATACAGCAGATCCCAACTCACACCGCTGCTACCCACGAAAGGTTTAGACTGTGCAGAGCAGGGGATTTTTCCACCTATGTTCCTGAACATCACATGGGATTCGATTTTACTTTAACCTGAGGGAGAGGGGATGACAGCTGGTGAGGATAAACTAGGAGAAGGAAAAAAATTCAATTAGAAAGAATAGATGAAAAACAGCAATTTGGGAAGTAAGGCAACAGCTAATACAAGCCAGTTCTGGAAACCCAGTGTCTTTCAACATCTCTCTGTATGAACAGTGCTCCTCTTTAAATATGCACCGCTTGTCATGTGTGTGCCATTACTGTAATTTAAATAAACAGCGAGAAATGCATTGATAAGGTCTTGCCTTATCAACCATGCAGCAATTCAGGGTATCCCTTGATGCTGCTGTCATCTATTTCTCTTTTTAGCACAGCAAGGGCAGGACTAGATTTTCTGTATGTATTATGCAAAGTTAAAATACCAGAATATAATGTTAGAGGAGTATTTATCAGCCAATTCTGCACAAAATCCTAATGGAAAAAAATTAATGAATTTTTTTTTTTTTAAATGCCTGTGTGCCACTGAAGTGGTATTACTTCCGCTCTGCATGTCACATTAGTTAGGGAGTAAGAATGTTTAGAGAGAGAGGTATAAGACTTCTATTAGAATATATTCATCCTAGGCTTCAATTAGGCAACACTTCTCAGTTGTCTCTTTTGCCTCTTCATTAGTCCCTTCGTCTGTGCTGCCGTCGTGATAAATGTCAGACTACGGTTTCAACACAAGCAAGCTGCACACTGCAAAGTGGCACACGTAGGCAAAACTGACTTTTAGTGGAATTGGTGAAATGTCTGTCAACAAATATTTCCAGAAATGCAACAGCCCAGGCACTTTCTGTAGAGCCTTCTTTTATATTCACAGAGCAGAGGTATCCCCTTATCTTTTTATTTACCTTTAAGCTGTACAGAAATAAATCCATACATCGAATGTTTCTTTTCAAGGAACTCTACCCATTGACAGAAACATAGAAAATGAATTTCCTTTACTAATGCATGAGAAAAAAAGATGTCCATTAAAAAGTATTAAAAATCTGCCTTGATTAATTCAATATATTGATTAAGGATGAATTCTGTAAAATAGACATATAAAAGTTTAAAAAATGTATAGTTTGAAAAATTTAAGGAAAAATTTAGGAAAAAATATATATTATTACACCACAAATGCAAAATTTGTATATTTTCTTGCAGCTATGACAACACGTGGGTTTGAGACTTTCAGGAGTGTTATTCATGGAACATGTCACCAAGTACAGGCATGGCTGCAGCTGGTTAGAAAAAGAGGGATGATAAAGTTGCCTATATACTGGAGCTACTGCCACAGCGTTTACCCGCAAAGCTGCAATCAATTCAATCGTTTTCTGTTCTGAACCTTGAATATTGTTTGTATAATTAAGTCCAGACATTTTCTTGAGTTGCCTATATTACAAATGCTCTAAACAGGGGTTTTTGTTTTTTTACATCACTATGGGCATTTTACTAGGGACCTGCTGGTGTACAGTCAGCAGGAAATCTGGTTTCAGAAATTTAGACCCCAAAAAAGCTCTTGGTTGCTGAGATCATAGTCCAACTTGCCACTTTAAACTGCTTTATACTGTAACATAACCAATGCAAGAATAGACCTGATTCCTTCACGTACGCCAATTTCCACATAATATTCAGTCCATCACTTAGAGAGGCAATGAAGCAGATGAGTGGGAGGAGAGAAAGCAATTTAGCTCTCATTTGTCTGAACAACCTGCGCTGTATCAGAGAACATCAGAAGACAAGCGTCAACTCATCAGCTCTGCGCATCCTGCATCACCGGGAAGCACCACATTTATCACAACTACAAATAAATACGACAAGCACCGGACTGTGATGGGCAAACAACAGATCGCTGCAGTAAAGCCCAAACTACACGTTTCTGTGTGAAGTTCACGACAGAAACCGAAAGAAAAGGTTTTCGCGAAAAGGAAGAGAAAGGGTGGGAAAGTGACATAACGTTGTGTGGCGCTGTTAAGAGCGCCGTAGGCCGGAGAGGTTCGGGATGATCCCAAAGAGAAACTGTCAGTAAGACAACCATCTAGAGACCCTTCATACAAAACAGCATCCAGGAAAAACGGGATGCCCAGAGGAGAGTCGCTAATGTGTGGACCAAGACACAATGTCTCCGGTTAATATTAGCTCATGCCCACAACTCTCCAAAACCCCAACTTTTACTCATCCGGCAATCCACAGAGCTCTGTGAGCCGACTAGCTGACGACAAAAAAAAAAAAAAAGTTACATCTGCTCTAACACAGCCAAGATAGAATTTAGCGGTTGAGACTGCAAACAAACAACCGGTTTCCGCAGTCCTCCAAGCGTACAGTAGCTACCTTACCGGTGATAACCTAGCTGGCTAGCCGTGGTGCTTTTACTGCAGAGGGGGAGTTACAGTTTCATACAGTTTCAGACACAATTTCGTTCAACTCGTTCAGGAATGGTGCTTCATGTGGGACATCACTAGCGCGCTACTTATGTGCGAGTCTGAGCCAAATTTAAAAAACAACGATATCCCTCCTGTTTCTGAAGCTAACGTTGCAGTTCCTGTGTTATTACCTTGCGTCTTCTGGTCTCAGCAGTACCACTCCAAACAAAGCATTGGTATATGACTCGGAGATTTTGTTTCCAATTATCCACCTTATAACCGTTCACATGGGAGCACCCGGCCGGACTCATGACAGACAAAACATTCAGTATGGGTTTTAGGTGACAATGAAGAGTCTCCTGGATTATTCAATAATATAAGCTAGCTCGCACGAACTGTCTGTCCAGAAATGGTTTCCGTTTGGAAATGGGACAATCGATGTAGTATCCAAAATGCTCCTCTGGCATCTGATAAACACGGTCTTTGCTCAACTAACTATAAATCCGATTATGTAATCACCAAACTGAATTTTTACTCCTCTGGACTTTATGTTCTCCTTGCTCTTTTGACAGTTGTCTTCCACTTACACTCTCACGATTAGTTAGCTTTCTTTCTCTAGTTAGCTAACTCTCAACTATAGCTTCACAAAGCCCCGCCCAGTGCGGACCATGATTTGCCAACACAAAGAGGTTACGTCACTACGTTTAATTTTGGTGCACGTTGGGTACGCTTGGTTTTAAATCTGGAGTGCTCCGTTACGTAGAATGGATTTAAACTATAGGGCGCATGAATGAAGTTCCCGTGTCAGGATTATCAGGGGTTTATAACCGATCCAGACGTTGCGGGACTGTTAATTCTGAATGGTGTAAACTGCATCCACAGGCGACAAGACAGCGCTTTTATCTTTTCACTTTTCTGCAAACCCATTTATCATTTCTCTATATACAATAGGGACAAAAAGTTTTGTCCCAAATTTTAACTGTGCTAGTATGCAACATGTGAGTGTTTGTTTGTTTCTGTTGTTTATTTGTTTTTAATATGGAGGGATTTGTTTACAAATAAAATGAAATATTAACATTTTCGCCAAATGCCTCTATTTTGTTCCGCATTCTTATTGCACATTGGCATTATTATTTAAATATGGTAATGTGTAATAAGATATTAAAAACCCCATTATCCCTATATCATCATAAACAGATATTTCTTTGTTAGTAACATTAGCAAAACATGTGGAGGTGTAATGTTTACTTTAAAATTGAAAACAATTTGCCAAGCATGCTTTTACTTGCACCACAGGTATTGTCAATCAAGGTAATCAAGCCCATGCAAATCAAAAATAAGCTTGTGCTGTATGACCAGTGGGGTGTAAACACATATAATTACTATTTTCAAAGTTGATTTTCTTGTATTTTATTTTATCCTATACTCTGTATCCAGTTATGTGCAGTAAAACTCTACTTTGCCTTTTGAATGCTATTTTTGGGACATGCCTCCTTTTTATTCATATTTAGTGATTCAGGCAAAATTGCTTGTTAGTGAGACCAGTCTATTTCAGCTCTGAAGTGTTGTGTTCTAATTTGAGTAGGTTCAGAAATTTATTTTACTCCTCATCTATTCATAAATTCAAGCCTGCCACCTAGTGGATATTTGTGTGTATTCACTGAAAGACGCACAAACGTCTCAACAAGCCAACTTGGCTCCATAAAACCTACCACAGTCTTGTGAAAAAGAGAGTAAATCCTTATTCATCACCAAGTTTTTAAAGATTGTGCCATGGATGAGGGTATTTACCAGGATTTAATGTTAGGTTACTTCAATTTCAGGTGAACAAGAACAGATTTTTAAACTATGTCATTACTTATTAACCAAAAATAAACTGAAATACTGAAGTGTCTTTAAAGAAAACTACCATGCCCTATCTGCTCCCATGGTATGAGAGGATGTAGTGCTCAGGTGCTACCAACCAAATAAACTCAATTAACTGATCATCAACAAGTGTAAGCACGTCTGAGAAAGCAGATGTTTTGTATGATCTGGCAGATTCAATTGTGTTTTAACGCACTGCCAAGAAGGAAAAACATGAGCTTAAAGAAATCTTAAAGAAGCAAGTGTCACTGCCTATCAGTATAGATAGGACTTCAGGGCCATAGTTTAAGTAATTTTTTGTGTGTCTGTCAGGAAAAAAAGAATACAATGCATCTTAAGTCTTTTGCTCAGATTTAATAATTTGTCATTTTGGAAAAATTGTTAGAGGTCCCCATACTTGTATTGGGGTAAACATTAACTCTGATGCAAAATGAACCAAAATAAAGAGCTAGTAAGAGATTGATCTGCATTTTCTTCTTACATCCAGCCCAAGTCCATTACAATTTGTGCCCACAATAATTGCCATCATTAGGTATGCTGAAAAGGGCAGACTTTCATTTAAACTTTTAGTAAACAAGGTTTAAAGGAAAAGAAAATCATCTCCATTACTGCCCTCATGTGTATGTATTTGGGATATATCTGTCCACACAGCAAACACATTTTTCAGTCCCATATGTTTCTTTTCTAATATTCAGTACATTTAACTTTTGTCTTTTTATCATATACAAACAGGTTAAGGCTGGAATAGGGTGGTGGAAAGTGAATGTGGAACAGATAAAAAGCATATTGCATCAATATTTGGTTGTTTTTTTTTTTCAATGTGATCCTTACCAGAAAGGATGGGCGCATAAACTTTACAATCAATAACTTTCAATTATCAGTGCATAGCAGAGATATAGATTCAGAAATCATGCTGCTGATGACTAACTGGATAAAGAAAAGGAGTTGTTTAAAAGGTGTTTTTTTTTGGGGGGGGGGGTCCCATTTTTGTCCAGTGACATGCAGGGTGATGGAAATACTAGGATTTTAAAGTATATAGTCTTCTCACTTCTATTATATCAAATACTCTACTTTAAGAGATGTTCAGAGATCCAGGCTCAGTTGTCAGTTTTAGTATAAGGTAAGTAATGAATGGTTTCCAGATATTAATGAAAGCAATTAATTTGTTCCTACTAGTGAGTATTATTTTTTCTAATGTGATATACTCAATAAGGAGGTTGGTCCAGTGATTGATGTGTAAACAGCTTTTGAATTTCCAACTGAGAAGAACTGCTGTTTTGACGATAGAGAAACAAGGACTGGAGTTTTGTATTTAATTGGAGGATTGCCAAGTTCAGTACAAGTAGAATTTAAGTATGATGATGGAGATAAAGGAATTCTGTAGCTTAAAATGTTGGAGATGTCCTCTGTTACTGTTGATCAGAGTAATGAACAGGTAACCAGGACCTGAAAGTAATCACCAGTGTTACCCATGGTGCATTGTGTGTTGTATGATGTGAGACCTGTAAACGATTTATACTAAATAACTTGTAAATTTGAGTTCTTCATCATCAAATAAATGTTATTGCAGGTTTTTGTCCAGAAATTGGAATTTATGGGGCCATTGTAAAATCTTTTTCCCATTCAGCTACCTGGAGGCATGGTTCTGCATCAGCACTGGATTTAAGTTTGTAAATTCTAGAGACAAGTTTTTCTAGAGACAAGTTTAAAATGTCTTTGGGTTGTGGTGAAAATCTGCAACAAAGAATATCCTCCCTGCAAGAATGTATCCTCTTAAAATTATTTAGAAATGATTTCTCACATGTGAAGGTCATACATAGATAATAACATTAAAACTCAGCAAGTATAATATGATCTGATACAGGCTGATGACATTTCAGTGTTTGTCTTGCATCAAACAGCTGCACAATTGCCTTTTATCTGAAATGTAATTTATGCCTTTTCAAGAACATTTCCACACCCTCAAATAAATAATCTAAGTCCCGACCTTGCAAACAGACAAAGCACTTCTTTCTGTACTGTTTAGATCAATTATTTTAGTAAGCAATAACACTGCTTGTTCATAGCTTACATAAACTCTCCCTGTTGCATGACTCACTTTAATTCAAGATGAAATACGATTATACACTAAAGTGGTCTATCAAAGAGCAGGAGATTATTGGAGCTACGTGGAACTGAGCTACAGCCTTCTAGGAAATGCGACTGTCTACAAAAACACACACTGTTGAGTGAGCTAATGTATAGTTATAATCTATGGCTACTAGAGCCATTTCTGAGTGAAATTAAGTCCACACAAC
The DNA here is from genome assembly GCA_028564865.1 of Zenarchopterus dispar. Taxonomy (NCBI): domain Eukaryota; kingdom Metazoa; phylum Chordata; class Actinopteri; order Beloniformes; family Zenarchopteridae; genus Zenarchopterus; species Zenarchopterus dispar. Next base: position 8,433,549 of record JAOWBL010000023.1, read on the forward strand.
CATTAGTATTTTTTACTGAATTATTACATTCATTCAGCAAAAAGGGGTCTTTCTGGAACCAGGAATCAAAGAAGAGTCATATTCAGCAGAGACTAAGAAAAGCACTGGGGTGCATTTTGGGAGTCTGGCTGCAACAGAGTGGATGATGACGGATCATTATAACAGTCTAGGTAACGCAATGTCCTGTTCTGAATTACATTTGAATGCCAAAACAGAGAACAAGATAGAACAGAGAGGTTTGAAATTATGCCTTCATTGTCCAAGTAGATGTCAAATGGTTGGTGAATGGATTTTTTGTGTGTGTGTCACTGATGGTGAAAAGTACAGGCGAAAGCCCCCAGTAGATGTTAACTATCTCAAACAGTCCATCCTTTTAGATATCTTGATCTTGAGCACTGGGATACATTTTAGGAGGGTCTGGCTGCACCAGAGTGGATAATGATGGATCATTATAACAGTCTAGGTAATGTGTACTGTGTATCAATACATAGTATATAGAGGATTTCATGACTGCATTAAGTGAAACTTGTGATGACGATGCACTGTTTAATTAAATATAACTCTAGAATGTATGAAGAAGAGTAGTTGGCTTCTTCTATATTTACAGGACATCTGCATCCTGACAACTCTCTGCCAGAGATGCTGGGAAGTGGCCCATCTGTTGGAAACTGTCAGATGTCCTTTAACGTCATTAGAGGGGGTAAGTGAGGCAGGGCAGGCCATTTGGGAAGTGCTATGGAGAGATTCAAAAGGAAATGTCCTGAAGTAACCCAGGCCAAAAAGTTATCTACAACTCCCCAGTTAGTCATAAAGTTTGCTCTAAGAGGCATGTAAGAGATTTTCCAGATAGAAACAAATGTCTTATCTATGTTCATCCATGGGAAATTCAGTCTGGGGTCAGGATTTGAACTACTGATGATCATAGGGAGTGTGATGGGGGAATTTTTTTTTTTTTTTAAATTTTAAAGAAAACATTAAAACAGTGAAATAAAAATATGTAGACATTCTGTTTGTGGTGATATGCTCTTAAAAGCAAGAACCTCTTTAAAAAAAAATTGATCATAGAAAGCAGTTCATTTTTTATTTCAATGATTGATTTATGAATGTTAATTTTCAGTACAACCTGAAATCAGAAAGAGTGGTGGTGTGTAAAATAACACTGATTCTAACATTTACATTGTCTTTTATTTTATTGCAGACTGTGTGAATCTAAGACATTTTGTGTTTTATTTTTACCAACATCTGCTCATTCGTTAATATTCATTTACATAAATTTTTGCATTTCAGGTCTTTGACAAATTCCAAAAGAGATTTGTCCTCTTCATAATGCCTCTGCTCCGCCTGACAATCCTCAACAGGTGAATGGCATTAAAATACCAACCAATGAACTTGTTGAGGTCTTATTTATTCCCAATACTCACCAAAATACAAAAATATGCAACAGTGCAGGCTTATCAATGTTAGTTTGTTGCCAAGTTCTCCACACAACTGTTGCATAAATTTACCAAAAGGCTTAATTTTTGTTTTGTTTTGTTTTGTTTTGTTTTTTCACAGTGAAGTTATGAGTGGCATATGTTAATGTAACTCCAAATTGAAGTGTTTGACAAAAGTTTCCCAAAGTAATCTGTTACCCTTGGTGTTATATCAGCTATTTATGAATGATGGTTTTTGATGTACGGCTGTCTGGGAGATTGGAGACCGTGTGTGTTCAGTTTAGAGTTCTGCCCTTGCCCTTATGCAGGGAAATTCCCCCTGATTGAATTGTTCACTGCTAAACTATACGCCCTCCATCCAGTTTTATATCTCAAAGACTCAATCAATCTTACATAAAGCAAAATGTATTTTTCCCCTTAACAAACCACTGCTTTTCAGAAGAACTTAGTATGTAACAGTTTTAGATGTGCAGGATGAGCAGGGAGGATGAAATGAAGTGTTTATGGAATTTAAACTCATATAGAAAACATTCCTAATGATATTAGAGAGCCAGTGTTTCCCCATTTCGAGATTTAATTATAGTTCAGTGGTAATGTTCTGGCAGAATCATTGCTTCTTAAAAGAGACTGGAGAAGCTCCGCCTGAAGGAGTTCTGCAATGTTGTAAATAATAGGCAACAAAATGCATTTATGTAATGTTCAACTGAATATATATTTAAATAGACTTTACATAGACCCAGGGACAATTTAATTGGCCAACCTGTAAGCCGTCAGTGATCTAACATACTTCTAACGTAGTCATACCTAGGGACATAACTAAAATGCTGTGTTCATATTATATACTGTCATCGGTTTTATGAAGGAATTTTTGCCCAAGTGCTGAATTATTATTGAAAGATTTAAAACACAACTATAAAACAGGAATTAGTCTTTGTAAAAAAAAAAAAAGAATGCACCACATCCACTGTTCAGGTACAAGCATGTGAGATTTTTAGTTAAATCAAAATCAGTGAAAACCGATGAGTCAGGGACACTCTTAGTATAAATCCAGACAATGGGATGGGCTACAATTTTCAATTCTGCATCAAAAATGTAAAATGTGTGACTTATTCATTTTCATCACGTGGATTTCTGTAACAACTTCCCATCCTCTCAGATATGTTTAATTGAATGTAAAACAGTTGGATCAGAATACATCCTAGTATTGAGAGCTCATAAATAGGTCAAAGCATTTCATGTGACCCAAATGGTAAAACACTTGGACAGAATAATGCCCTACAAACTCACATTTAGGTCACCTATACACCCTCCATAAATGAATTGGAAGCATGCTTAGAAGTAGTATGAGCACCAAATGTCAGATAATATCATCAACGCTACCACTCATTTGGAAACCTGGCGAGAGTAAGTGCTCAATTAGCCACATATAAATCTGGGCTAAGTGTCACTCAGGCTACTCTTAATTTAATATTCACTGTCTGTGTCACGGAGGTATTCTCTCTTCTATGGTGGCTAATGAGAGTGTTTCCCTTTTGGTGTTCCCTGCCTGGAGGTAATGAGTTGTATAGGGGATAAAGTGTTGAATCTTTCTGTTGATGAGAACATATCTGTGAAAATATATGTCCGCAGACCCACAGTTAGAAGGGTCAAGAGATTAGATTGAATTTTTCAAATAAAGAGTCATTTCTGTTTCTACAGGAAAAGGCATTAGTGGTTTTGTGTTGTTTAAAAAAATAGACAGCACTGAAACTTAAGTAATTACATGATCACATTATGTGTGCAGTGTGTCATCTGTAAAACTCCCCAATCAAGAGTTATTAATAACTTACTTTTATCAGTAATTACTCTGCATGAAGTGACCTCCTTACAAAATCATAACCTCATAAAGCTTGGTGGTTTGAAACTTATGGGTGATTACAAGACTGGGTTTATATTTGCAGTGCTACAGTGTTTCAGTGTGATGACACCCAAAGAGTTATAAGCTGTTGTTTTTGTCCATGTTACCAGCTGTAATACAGACAAAAGCAGTGGTAGACATGCCAACCACAGCTGGTTTTTCCTTTTAATCCATTGCCACATGAACTGGACATGAGTGAAACAGGAAGATGGAAACCTGGATAAAGATACATGACCTGAATACAGCACTTCAGCTGCTGCCAAATAGGTGCACAGTGTCAGACATTGTCATCCATTCGACTATATTTTTGTCTGTCATGCACACTAATGTTTGCAGAGGCTGCCGGGTTTCACTTTGCAAGCTTGCCATCTATTACGTTGTAGACATAGTGGGTTGACATTAGATGCTCTTACTTCAGGTTGCTAGGTAGCAGGATGGGGAGCATTTAAGCTATATGCTCCATCACGGGTCAGGTGTGTTTATTCTAAGTATTAATAGATTTTCCCTGGCCTATTTCAGGTGAAATATGGCCCAATATTGAAAAGAATATTTACTTTGGAAAAGTTTGAGTAGCAGCATAGCTATAATTTTAGTGAAAGGAAAGACTTTCATCCAGTTTGTGGCTTATCTGAAATGAGAGACACAAGCCTTAAAAATAAAGTGGGACTTTTTATTTAGCCTATGTAGTCAAATCTTGGAATAATCATTCATTTCACATTTGGTTATAGGATTTCAGATTTCTCATTATTTTGATGCTGCATGTTATGTCATAAATCACTAACCTTGAATCATTAATTTTGTCAAGAAAGAACATTCTGTTACGTTCTGTAATTTTGAATAATGCTCATCTTCTTAGGTCAACCTATTTATACAATGAAATAATCATTTCAGTTTCTTAATTTATCTTTTTTTTTAACCTATGAAGTACAGTTTCTTCTCAGTGGTGATCTTATGAACTCATTTTCTTAAAGTTTGCCCTCTGCACTCTTTACTTCTTCATCTACACTGATGCAGTATTTTTTATGATACCGCTTGAATTTTTTTAGGTGTGTATACTGTTTATGATGGACATTCAAGCAATTTATTTACTTATAAGGTCACTTTTTAGCTATTAAAATGTCAAATGTAATTTCTTCAGTAATGCTGCCGGGCCTGAGCAATGGATTTCATGTTTTTGTATTTTTAACATGTTCAAATAACAACAAACTGAACTTTAAACTGCAAACATCTAACATCAAATAGAATTGGAATTTTAAAGAGTTTAACCTAATCTAATAATACTGGTGTAAGATAGACAAATAATCTTACATTGCATCTCATAATCGCATAGATGATTAATAACATTTTGTTTGTAGTCAACAAGAAAGGTTATGTAGTTATCGATCATATGTAATTATACTGAAAAAACTGTATGTATAGTAATGATCCTGCACTGCATTTGGCTGCATCTGTTTTTATTACTTGATTGTGCTCTGATTCTGATAACACCTTTAAAACATGAAAAAAATACTTGTCTAAATATAAATTTTGTATATAATTTGAGATAACAATTTCTAATTGCTAGATTAAATTGAAGCATTGTGTTTATATAATTATTTACCACAGAAGTTCTTTATTGATGGTTGAGCTCTGACGTCATCCAATAACGTACGTAAACAATCTGCGCCGGGCGCCGGGAAGAGTGATGGCGGTGGCACCAGGGAAGCTCGATAAGGAGACCGAAGACTGGTCTTTTCTGCCTTTAGTTCATGATATTATCAAGTGGTAAGAACATACATAGCTTCAAGTGAATTAACATTGCGTGTGCATTTGCGGCTCAGCCTCTGTATTTGTTGTAAACTACTGTCTCGTGAAGTTAAGCATGTCGATGTGCTACCTGAAGCTAACAGCTAATTGTCCACAATAACTTCAAAATGAAACGGACTTTAGCGCTTTTTTTTCATTTCTATACATGCCTATTTATTTTATTAAAGCATGGACAAGGACAGCCCAGATGTCCACCAAGAGCTGGCGAAGCTGAAGACAAAGATCCAGGAGGCGCGGGAGCAGATCTCCAACATGCCGGGGATCGACAGCAGCCCGGCGGATCAGCAGCAGCAGCTGGCGACGCTGCGAGAGCAGGTCCGCACCAAGAACCAGTTGCTGCAAAAATACAAAAGTCTCTGCATGTTCGACGTGCCAAAAGCCTCCTGAGACTGCACTGACTGTAGAAAGCAAAAGACAGTCGGGATGACTATGAAAATATGTGATGCGAAAACACGAGATGGACTTTTGGATTGAAAAGCGGCGAAATTCCTTTATTTGCATCACACTGCGGCTGGTTTTGAATGTATGACATTCTTTTGTTTGGCATATTTGCATTGTGTATATGTAGTATATCTGTTGATTGTACATCCTCATTTTTTTCATATTGTAATAAATGATTCCTTATATTTTTGCAACTTCATCCTAAATTGAATGCATTCTTTTCGTCAGCCTACTTTAACCAGGGATTTTGAATTATTCCTCAGATTATTTGACAGTGCAGAAATTGAACAAAACTAATTCTGCTGATTTCAGCATGTAGCATGTTTACACCTGCGTGTTTCTGCAGGTAATTATGAATTCAAAAAGACTTTCCGTAGAGAATTAAATGTGTAAAGAAGTGCAAAATGTCATGTGTGACACAATCGAGCTGAAGCTGAAATGAAAGACCAGAAGGGAAGGGGTTACGAAAGTAATAAGATTTATTTTCTCTTTATGCAAAAGTGGAGACGGACATAATAAATACACATGTAGAATTAAATTTGTTCATTTTGCAACAAAACATTCAAGTTTCACCATGTTTAAGAAAAAAATTGCAAAGTGTAAACTTTTTTTCCTTCTAGTACTGCTCTCAGAAAACTAATATAGAGACAGAGTTACAGCATCTACAGGACTTCACAAAGTGTCACGGCCAACTTCTGGCTTCAAAGTGTACAGTTTGTTGTCTTGCGTTTCCTGAATGCACCTGTTGGTCACAGCAGCTCTGCATAAGTCTCACAGAGACAAAGGCTCTTGTACACAGACTTAAGAAAAAGAAATGTCAGCAAATGACGCATCCCTTCTCTTTGGCTTGGCTGCCGCCGATAGTTTTCTCCTTGATGTACATCAAGTCACTGTGCACGCTTGGCCTCCGTGCAAACGGTGCCACAATCCCATACGCGTTCCCATCTTTGCACTTCTTGTTTCTGAAGGACTTTCTGTGGAGCACGTCGCAGTACTGCAGGGAAACCTTGCAGTGTCGGTCGGGACTCATTTCATTTGGCAGCTTGGCCATGGTGAACAGAGTCTGAAACATCTGGTCAACGTTGGTGTTCTTCTTTGCTGATATCTCAAAGTAAGCGCAGAGTTCGTCTCCGCCGACCAGCTTCTCGATCTCCTCCTCCTGCACCTCACGGTAAAAGTCTCTGTCGCACTTGTTGCCGCAGATGACGAGCGGGACTTGCACGTTCTCCTTAGTCTTGTTTCGCAAACACGACTTGGTTTCGTGGATCTGGCGCTTCAGGCGCTGCACTTCTTGGAAGGAGTCTCTATTGTCAAGGCTGAATACCAAGATGAAAACATCACCTGGAAAACAAAAGAGAAAAATGCGTTTTTAACCCATGTACAAGGAGTGAGTTTGTAACCCAGAAGGTGCGTGATTTGAAGTTTGAGATTGTTTGAAAACTGAACTTACCAGTTAGAATTGAAAGCCTCCTCATTGCAGGGAAGGGATGATTTCCTGATGTGTCCAGAATGTCCAGCTGGTACACGTCCCCTCTGATGCTGTAGAATTTCCTGTGAAAGTCTTCGATGGTGGGTGTGTACTGGTCATCAAACCTCTCATTCAGAAACCGAGAGATGATAGCTGTCTTTCCCACTTTAGTGGACCCCAGAATCACCATCCTGTGGCAATTCTTGGCCGGTATGTTGAACTCATTCTCAGATGGCGACATTTTCTTTATCATAATTGCAATAAGTTGCACCCGGTGGTCAGTGGTGCTCTGTCGGAGGGGATGGCTTAAAATCCACGCAGTGATGTGAGAGGTCTGACCTCGCTTTGTCTCTGAGGCTCGTGGAGCGCAGACGGAGAATTTATGGGGGAAGTTCGCCGCGCCTCCAGTGCGTCATGCGTCAACCTGTAGCTTGGGGAGCTGGAGCAATACACGAAATCAGACCGTTGCTGAGGCTGTTTGTGTGCGTCAGCTCCGTCCAAACCCCATCAAATAAAAATATAACATTCGGGCAAATGCATTTTTGAATATGATCCTGGGCCATTACGTTTTTACTTGAGAGCGCCTAAAGTTGCATTAAACTACATGCCAGATTTTGTCACCTTCATATCTACATTATATGGCGCAGATAAGTTTTAACATTATACAGTGAACCAGACTTTTGCGTGCACCTGGAAAGGGGAAAGTACAACGGTTTGTGCACGCAAGCTTCAACATCTCCGTCACCAACGATCACAAAAAGTCAAACGTAAGCAGCTGGATGGGGATAAGGGAACGAAGGGGGGCGCAGCTGCACACATGCACAACAAGCACACGGGAAGGTGACCGAGCACTAACAGAGTCTACACTACAAGTATTGTTCCCCTCATAAAACGACTCTGTATGTCATGTCTTGATAGCTCTTTTGTTCATTTATGTTATTATGAGTAGGACAAAATGTCATAAGCAAGCAATGTAACAGGCAATGGCACAATGGGAAAATAAAAGAAGCCCATACCAAGTCCAGCTGGTTGTAACTGCTGCCTGAAGGGCATCCAATCCAATTCCTATTGACTTTCTTATATGGCTTGTTAATGAAAATGGCCCAAGAAGGAGCCCGCTGTTTGTGACTCAGACCTCTGCTCATTTCTTTTGTCAGTTTAAGCACTTATCACCTTTTCACCTATTCTGTTGCCTTTGAATCAGGGTAGAAAGTGAAGATTGCTACCAAATGAGAAAGTCCTGTGTGGGATTAATGTGTTGCTCGTGCTGCTGCATGTGACACTGTCCTTCAATGTTTCCAGTGATACATTTCTTTTCAAACCCATTACTATCTTTTTTAAAAGTTTTTTCATTGTCACATAGTCTGATTTCTAGCATGCTGCTGTGGTTTTATATCACTTTTGCTATGTTTTTATGTGCAGTTTTGAAAACTAATTGTAAATTAAATGAGATAATTGCCTATACGGGGATTGGCCTGCTTGTATGGACCTATACATCTTGATGCAACTTTTTAACAATCAAGCAGTCATGCTGTTGGAAAGGGTTAAAAAAAAAAAGTACAACACCATGTATACATAGACTTTAAATCTACTATCGTGATCATCAAATTGCATCATGTTGTTTTTGAACTTTGAGACAATTGTCAACATGTTCTTAATTTAGTTTAAGGCACCCTGTTTTGGGGATAATTTGAGAGTAATTTGTAGGTCATCTAGCTATTTCCACTGTGTAAAGAGTTTCCAAACCTGCGTCATGCTTTTATTAAACTGAAGCAAGATAAATGTCACCAATGATCAGAACAATGACATTTTTAAAAGCCACTGCTTTTTTTTTTGTCTTATAGTGTCATTTTTAAACTATCTTTTAAGAATGCATGAAATCAATAAGAAAAACAAACAAGCAAACAAACAAACAAACAAAACCAAAAACCCACACATCTCACTATTTACCTTAATTTCGAGTCCTCCATCTTGCCAGCACTGATGACCTTTTGTAGCCCTCAGTGTGAAAGCAGGATTGAAATCAGATAGGTGTACTTAAGCCTGGCTGTTCAAAGCCTCAGCTATGGATTTGTGTTACCTGGTGGCGGACCAGTGCTACAACGTAAATTATTAGCTGCCAATAAAGCCTGTGTGTTCCTGGTGTTGCATAAAAAAGAACACGTGCAGACCGATTCTCCCAGCATGATGTTGTGGGACCTCATCAATATTAAAAAAAAAAAATTAATTAATTAATTTAAAAAAAGAATGTTTACATTACTTTTCTTAGTGTAATTTGGTTTGGTGTTTTTTTCTGAAAGCATTTACATCTCATTAAACACTGTATAACATGTTCAAGAAGCTTATATAATGAATAGTGCAATAAATTACACAGTTCCAAGTACATTTTCCTAGTTAAAACCCTTATTTGAGACATCATTCATTTCCTGGTTGATTTGGAACAGGTCCTGGAATTTAAGTGGCAGAGGGTCATTATTTGCTTGGAGAAAGAGAAACAACACTTTTACTGTGAATTTTTTTAAACTCAGTGAAAGATACACACCTGAGAACTAGCACGGGGCCAGTCTGAGAAAACACAAACATCCACAACAGTATAATGTGTCCTCTATCTCTTTGCAGATTCTTACTCTGGCTCTTCTCTTTAATCATTAAGGATATTTTGTTCTCCGGTTTGTTTTGCTGGAGAGATTTACCTCAGCACACACACCATCCTAGCAACATGGCCCTCATCAGAGCAAACACACTGGCCGCAGCCTGCTCAGACCATGGACATACACATCAGGCTCATTTCCTTCCCAGGCATGTTTGCCTTCACCAATTAGTAAAGAGTACAAAAGAAGCCTTGAAAAAAAATTGTTTGTCTTTTAGGATGGAATGCAAAGTAAAAGCAAAAACAAAACAAAATGTTGCTTTTTATTCTGGTCACATGACTTTACCCTTTACAAATAAACCCACATCTTAATGTTGTTTTTGTGTCAGAACAGACACACCACAGCCTGATTTTATTGTGAAGAAACCAAACCACTGAAGACATAAAACCAGATTATGTTTTGTCATCAGGAAAACACAGCTGAGCCAGACTGTGCACAGCCTGCCTCACAGCCACTTTTCTTTTTCAAAGAATCTTTATGGGGATAAAGCCTTAAAAGTGAATTGTATTTTCCCTAATGCATGATTTTATGCATGAAACTTAACATCGCTCTTCTCACAAACAACGGTGTTGCTATAAGGTACCAAATCACAAGAACAAGAAATTTTGTGCAGACAGAAAAGCCACACGTCTGTCATCATGTCATCATCACCGTTTGTTATGGTGGCATCTCACATATTCACCCTCGGCAGTGAGTAAGATAATAGACACTTAATCACTTCGTGAGAAATCTAATTTGCGGCTGATGAGAGCACATATGCATGTGGGTTTACAAGTGTGTTATACAGAATATATTTATGTAACTGTGACTGCTTGTATGAGTATGTTGATGGCGCTGATCCGTGGCCCTCAGTGTCCTTACGAGTTCAGTCATGAAGATCATGAAGAAATCATGAAGAAAAGAACCTTCTAAGAAATTGAAATTCTGCTTCATAAGTAACCCTAAGCTATCAGGGTTAAATCTGCAGAGTCACTGTTGTGCAGACAGATAGGATCTGCCCGTGTGTAGTGCTTATGTTGGAGAGAAGAGGAGAGGCCATCCGATCTTGTGTGTTTGGACTGAAGAGGGGTCATGCTCTGTTTGCATGGCGTGTGTCTCCGGGCTGTTGCGTGTCAGGCTGGCCCATCTTGCAGAAAAACTGTTGAGTGAAGCATAAGCCTGTGGTTTCCAATATAAAGGCTTCACGTATCAGAGCCTTTGCCTGGGATCAGGGTTACTCTGCAGACCACCTGTACGCTTCGACAATCTCACAATCTGTCAACTATTATATTATCTGTGACATGCACTCTGATGTCAGGCTTCCTGCAGGACATACTACATGAGGTTGTAAATATGTGAAACAAAACATACTTTCGTGTGATTAAAAGGAAAACATGTGACGTCTGTTTTTTTGTTGTTTTGAGTTTTGCTTTCTTTTTGTGTTTGTGTACATTGTGTTCCTAAACTGCTGAGAAACAGACTGATTTCACTCAGACAGAAAGAAAACAAGAAAAATATGTGTACTTATGGAAGAATATTCAGTTAACTTTACTGCCTCTTTCAAACATAATCTTTTTTTCCTCTATTTGGAGAGAAACTAAACATGTCAGTCTTATGACTGAGCTTCCTGGTCTCTTTCTACATTTTTTTTTTTTTTTGCAACTGCAATCTGATTAGCATTTAATTAATACTTAAAACCTCTTAAGTGCTGGAGTCACATTAACAGATGGACATGCACAGCAAGGATGGGCTCATTTGACATGTGTCAAACTGTTCAAACTTTGACTTTACTGCTGCACATGCTGATTCTCTTGTTAACAGTACTGTGGCCTCTGTATACACAACACTTGACAATGTTGCATACCTGAAAAACAAAGTAATCAGTCAGATGAGGCTGTCTCCCTGTTTAATATAATCAATTAATTAATCAATCAAGAAAGCTCAAAAGGTTGTAGCATTCCCCTGAGCTGAAAAATTCACAGTCAGGAAAGAAAATCTTTTAACATAGACTTCCCAAACTTCCCAAAGACAGAACCACCTTTTCCTTAACATTAACTTAGGGAAATAAGAATAACTCAAGGTTTCTTTTTAAGCATGTAGCAAGACTCCCTAAAACCTAGCTCTGTTGAGCCATGCTTTTCTTTAATTCTCAGGATGCTTACTTCTTGAGCTTTTTTACAAATAAGATTATTTCCATTACAGAAAAAAAATTGTAGAACCTCTGATGTGTCGTAAATGGTGCAATTTTGGAGATTGATGAACTTTTTTACATTTTAGATGCAATCAACTGTTTCTTATTAACAGGCTACATGCCTCAGGCTGTGGTGGTTTCTGGAATTAGACTTTAACCTAAAAAATTAGACGTGATCAAGGAGTCTTCCTTTTTAGACCAGAGTTAGTCCTGGTGTTTCACATGGTTCTGTACTTAGGCTATTACTTTTCACCTTCATGTTGGTGCATCATGGGAGTTTCCTGTTGGTCTTGGCTATGTTTTTGGGCCTCTGGTTGGGTGCTGGAGGGTCACTATGGTGCATTGGCCTGTTTCCTCCTTCTGTTTTCTTTATTTGTCTTCCATGTGTGCTGTTTCAGTTGTCATTGTTGTCATGTGTATCATTAACAGATGTCCTTGGACTAATCTTTCTGTGTTTATTGATCTCTCTTTCTTGTCATCTCAGATCCATAACTGGTCAAGACAAGTAGTAACATTCATATTAGTGGGCTGCTATCTTCCTGTTTTCTAGATTGTTTTTCCTGGTATTGCTCAGCATGGGTGATTACACCAAAGTGAACCTTCAGTCCAATCTGTAAGCTGTTTTTCAAATGTAATTTTTTTAAAAGTTGGAATCGATTGGACTCATGCCTGAATTACAACCAACTGGACTGACGTGGAGTATAATTGGACTTATATTGACTATTTTTAGGGCTTGTATTTAGTTCTGCAAACTTTATCTGCTTTCTGTGTTATGTGAACTGTACTTTCATGAAGACTTGAAAAGTTTTTTTTTTTGACAGTGCAGCTGAGATAATGTAAAAAGTACTCTTAAATAAATGTTTTGAAATAAAACTTTCAGAACACTGAATGTAAAATAAATTTAAACTTTTGTAAAAGTGATATTTTCTGTTGCTTTAGATAACTATTATTGCTATTTTACGTAACCACTGTGTGCTTGGCACATCACTATAAAAACATAGTCCTTAGGACTTAGATGATATGTGCTGTATATTTGATTTATTCTTAACAAAATATCAAATATCTAATGCTCACCATCTCGGTCACTTTCATTGTCATGTGGAGATCTAGCTGGGGGGAATATTAATCCAAAAGTAATGAATGTCTGAAAGACTGAATACTGCTTCTTTGACAAATTAATGTAATTATTTATTTAATGATGAAAAGAAAAGTGTTTATTTGGCACATAAAGAAAATAAAATAATTGTATTTCCAATTGTTTACTGTGTTATCAGAAATGATTTTAAAGTGGACGGTGAGCCCACAGAACAAAGGTTGGTTCAGAGGGCTCACCTTGGTTGATCTTTCTAACCAGGAGCCTTTCTTGGCAGGTGGTCATTTTCGTAATGGACCAGCAAGCCGTGAATTTACAAACACGTCTCATTATATGCCCCAAGAGACCTTGTTGGAAGGATTTTCAATAAATCAATATGCATTGTCCCCTTCTGAGCAGCGACGAAAACATCCACCTAACCCTCCACATCCAACCCCCACAAAAAATAATTAGAAAGAATCTAAAAATACCAGTTTCAGTTTTATTTCAAGGAATACTTGATTACTTTTATTTTTAAAAAATGGTATAGCTTTTGGAGCCTTTATGGCTATTGGTCCAATATCCTGGTTGTCTCTTGGGATAACTGTGGATTGCTTTACGACAGACCAACAATAACAAAGTTAAATCAGGGTTACAGTGGACATCATGGCGTAGGTGTGCATCTAAAGCCTCTTTTCTATTATACAGTTTTTAACTCGACTCGCCTCACCTCACTTTTACGCTACTCACCTCAGCCTCAGTCGTTTTCTATCACAGTCCAGTACCATTTTAATGTGGGTGAAGGCTTCATTGCAGGGGAGTCCGAAATACCAGTGACATCTTAGTTATGTGACAACTCTGGTCATGTATGTGACTCATTGCACCACAGGCTAGGTTTGCTTGCCATTTTTTGCTGTACCAAAGTCTAGTTGTAAAGTAAATATCAAGATTCCTGTTGCCAGGTTTTAAATGTGGTAGGTGCGACAAAGTTGCTGTCAAGACTCATCAGAGATGTTACTCTCTGGCCAGACAGGAGCTTGCAGTCTGGTGATGCTACATTTTCACCTCGACTCAGCTCGGTTAGAACCCTGGCTAAAGGAGGTACTAACAGCTGCTATCACCTACTGGAAAATGCTTAAAAAAGAATAGAGTGGAGTGGAGCCGAGCCCTCCAGGTACTAGTGCAAATGACCTGTAAGACACTCAAGAAGGTAATGATGGAAGAGAAAATGAGAGAGTGACTGCGAAGGAGACGAAACAAGAATAAACACTGGACAGTGTTGCAAAATTGCTTTAACCTCCATGGTTGTATGGGGACCTGCTGAGGTAAAAAAAAAAAAAATTGTGATTGGTCCTTTAATGCTCCTTAAATTTGGTCATTATTAGTTCAAAATATTTATTTCAAAAGGATGGACTACTCGTCATGGTTTTAAAATCATCAGTTCAGAAGTGTCAACTTTTACTATATTGTAGGTGTTTCTCATCCTTGCTTCAAGTCGTAACAAGCATTATTTTCTAAATAAAAGCCCTGATAAACCCACTATTTTTTTTATCAACCTATTACAATTGACTATCATTGTTAGCAAAGTAAGTAAAAAGTCATAATAGTTGACTGATAAGATCCATCTTACAACTGACTGGCCAAAAGGGAGTCAACATACACTAAATATATCATGGCAAGTTTCTTTGTTTAGTTTTAAAATGCATATTGTAATTGTGACAACTTAAAAATAAAGTTAGAAAATTCAGTGTTACCAAATTCAAAGAGAAAAATTGGTATGTTACATCAATACTGTTACATTAAGAAGTTGTTTCTGTGGAAAGTAAAATAACAGATAAATTCCTTTTAAAAACGGTGGAATGTTTTGTCTTTAGGATATTAATATGTATAATGCTTTTAGGAATTTGACCTCACGTATTTTTCCTTTTTCCATGAAGCATCTAGCAGAGTTGCATCAGATGACACAGTTAACTGTCAATCTGTGTTACTTTACCAAGCAGTGCTCACGGTTAATGTGGATACCTCTGAGTGGTCTTATGCAGTGGACGTCAGTGAGCAGCTGACCCTCACAGCAATGTTTACATAACTCTTATGGTTTCACCAAAGGGAAAAAAAAGGAGGAGCAAGGACAGAAAAGACAGAATAACAGCAGCAGGTTGTTGGCAAGGATTAATATATTCAGTTTCACACCTCACGTACACAGACCTTTAATACGCATTAACAGATGAACCACCCTCCAGGTTGTTATGTCAGCATTCAACCTAAACTCTTATCCCTAACACATACACTCATACACACACATGCTTGCAAAACAAGCAACAAATATTACATAAACTCCTCAGCAGGTAGTTGAGCCGCTGTTGAAGATATCTGAAACCTGAGCTGTGTTGAAAAAGAATTGCACTGCGCAATGTCCCAAGAGTCATGTAGACTTAGGAAAAAGAACAAGTTCAAGAGAAAATGATTAAAAAAAATCAATAAAATGTTTGTTCATTGATATACCAGACTAAAAACTATTTTATTCTTCTCCAAACAGAGCCTACATATAAAAAGTAGTATAATTTAGTAATACTACAAGAAAAATGCTGTCATCTGTTGAACAATTATTGGCATTTCACAGAGCTGCATATCATTCTTTGACATTGGCTTGACTAAATGTTTTTCTTACATTAATTTCCACACATTACACATAAATAAGATAAATCTATTTCTTTCTTTTTACTCATTTGCAGTTTTTCTGTCCGCAAAGAATCATTATCCAGCTGAAAAAAAAGCTGTATAAAGCTTAGTATTAACATTCAGATGGATGTCCTTAGATTTTCTTCAATAAAACTTTGTCATGATGCAGAATTCATTACTTAGCAATCTATCGAGTACTTCAGGCAGCAAAATGTTCCTGAACCATAAAGTCTGCACCCTGCAATCTGAATTTTATCATGGTGGGGAAACAGCTCTGTCTTTTCAAAGCAAATTTCTGCTCTTTGCATTTTCATCCATTTTCCAAGTGGTGCTTGTTTCAGTTTTTCTCACATACAAGTCAAATTTGTTCAATTTCTTTTGAATTATAGAAGGCTGCACTTCAATAACAAGAGTAATGAGAGTTACCTTCTGGCATTAATACTGATTACAGATGTTGTAATGCATATGCACAATAATTGTTAAAAATGTTTCGCCTTTGCAAAGCTGTCTTAGCATTTAAAAACTCAGTTCTTTGGGGGCTTAGATAACTCAGTTGGTTGAGTGGGTGTACCATCGCCCTCATGCAGGCAGCACAGGTTTGAGTCTCAGCCTGTGAGTCTTTGCTGCATGTCTTCTCTCTCCCTCTACCCCAAGTCTCTTGTCTACCCACTCAAGTCACAAAAAGTAATTAAAAAAACCCCTCTGTACTTTGAATTAAGTTGGGGAAGCAACTTATAAGCAAATGTGATAATGACATCTAGAAAGCTTGTAAACTTTCAACCCCTTTGTGGGTTGAGAAAAACATCATTTCAGTGGGGTTCGTAAACTGAAAATTTTTGCCACATAATAAAATCAGCGACATCAAACTTGTAGACACACTATTTTTCTAGAATGAGAACAACCTTTCACACTCTCTTTCACACTCTCTCCAGGTGATGAGACTGAAATCAGCAGAGTGGGGTTTCATTACACAATAGGATGAGACATAGTGCCAGCTTTGATTGAAGATATTTCAGCCTGCCTGTACTGCCCGTGTGCTCTGTTTGTGTTTACATCGACACTGTGTCACTGGTGTCCATTCTGACCCAGTGTGAGGCTAATTTCACTAACTGATGCAATGGTTAGCGCTCAGCAGCTAACACGGACATACCTGCTGTTCAGCCAATAAGGCATATATGCATGTTCTTTACAAATAATCACATCAGACACATGCTCAGGCATGCTCACAACACATGGTTGAGCTCCTGTCATGAGCTCGGATATCTACGTGTGTGCATCTGTGTCTGTCGTTGTCCTGACTCACATGTGTAAACAGAAGGTTAACAATTATACCACATAGGACACATAAATATGATATGAAATGCAGTGAATAAGATTTATGTGTCATTTATTTGATTTAGAGGCTTTTGATGGCGTAGTGATCTGTCCAGCTGGGAGTGGCTCCTGCCGCACATTGAAAATGAATGGATGGATTAATCAAACCAGGCATGGCATTAGTTGATTTTATGATATTCAAGTTTTGAACTGACCTATCAACATACATATCACTATACTTCAAAGACTGACAACTTGAAGGAAAGTTGATTCTTTTCAGCTGTAGAAGAAAATTGTGCCTGAAGAAGGTGTTTCAGTTATAAATAAAAATGTCCTGCCAAAAATGACACACATCAATTTATTAAAAAAATATAAAGTATATAGACACGCACACACATATGCAGAGAAAATACACTGCAGGCCTGAACTCTACAGAGTTACAATAAAAAAACAACTTCCTGACCTTTTCCACAGGAAAAAGCTTGACTGGAGATTTTATTCCTTTTTTATGAACTGTTTTTGATGAAACGACCAATCTGTAGAAATTGTGCGTCATGAAAGCTGGTTGAAAAGGCAGTCCTGGAGACTAAATGATGCAGCTGGATTGTGAAAGATATTGTGTTTGTTTGATTTCTTCCACCCCATCAGGAGGCTTTTTTTTTTTTTACCTCAGAGGAAAAATTAAAAGTTGATTGACATGCAGTACTTCACTGCATGCCTCAGTGTTTATTGTGTGTCATCATTTAAAGCAAGTGCCACTGTGCTACAAAATGCAAAAACAGGTGGGTTTTTTTTGTTTGTTTGTTTTGTTTGTTTTTGTTTGGTTTTTTTGCATTGTCTCACATATGCCAAGTCAAAAATCTACTGGTATTCCTTAGTTCACTTTTTTCTTTTTTTTTTTTTTTGCCAGTTTTAACAAGATCTCACATTTTATTATTCTGTCATCCAAATCTTCCAAGGCAAATGAGTCACTTCATGCCTATCTCATCACATCGGTTGCCATCAAATACCCTTTGCATAGCTTGAAGGGTTTATTTGGGTTATTTAAAAAAAAAAAAAAAGGTCCCACTAAGTGTAAACCAGATGGAATGTCATGTCAGTCCAGAATGCTTCAGCAGTCATAGTGGATCAATGTTTCTTGTATTCTGAATAAATCAGCAGCAGCGTCACCAGTCTTCCCAAGTCACACATGCTCCTCCATATTGCAAGGTGGGAACCACAAATGGAGATACCATCTGCATCTCACAAAGACATTGTGGCTGGCCAAGTGCTCTCCTTCTTCCCCTAAACATCTTTATGACACAGTTTTTCTTTGCAACAATTTGACCTCTTTCAGATGAGCCTGTGACTTGGATACAGGGAAATATTAATATGAGAGACCAGTAACTGGGGATTTGAGAGACTCATAACTCAAATCTTATTCTCTGCAGTAGAAGTCTTGATATTCATTTTCTGGGGTGCCATTTTTCATTACAGTGTTGTGGTTTGGCAACGTTACTCCTGCCTTGAGTATGGATGATTTGATTTAAGGGACTGTATGGCCTTCATGTTTTAAAGTTATGATGGACTCACTCATTTACCTGGTCTTCTTGTTTTCATATACTCATAAAGATGTTATCAGCATACATTTTCTGTGCAATGTGTTTCTAACTGTGGTACTCCAGTTTAGTGCTACCATACAGTAATCATTTATTTTGGACATAGAGAGGTTTGAAAGTCTCTGCTCAGATTGTTGTTCTCTACTCTGGTTCATGGATCAAGGTTTGTATGGATGGATGAATGAATGAATGAATGAATGAATGAATGAATGAATGAATGAATGAATGAATGAATGAATGAAAACTGTCATTATGTCTATGGCATCAGGTTACTTAGTCAAATCAAAAATCCATCAGACCCAGTAATATTTTTTAGACATGTACAAGGTATTATACAAGTTTATCACATCAGGTTCTAGAAAATTTGATGTTGACAATATATGTTCTGGTGATAGGTAGGGCTGATTACCATGGCAACAGTCTTTCCATATGGTGATGGGAGCGTCTTTGTTGGAGAAAGAAAAGGAATATGTTTGTTGAAACTAAGGTCCTATGTGAGGCTGTGGAAGGTTTCACACACAAAAAATGGTCATATTAAATACACACAGTAAAAGGTATACCACAGATTTTTAAATAGAGAGTAATGCCTCATTCGGATGGAATTAAAATGATCTGGGGACCTGCAGAAATTTCTGATAATCATGGAGATTGTCTGTGTTTTTACAACACAGAAGACCTCCATGTACAAATGCACCATGTCTGTGGTTTGTAAAGCAAATATTCCAGCACAAATTATCTACCCTATTTCAGAAAACACCAAGGCCATGAGAAAATTTTAATCCCATCTGAATGCACATGTCAGTAAATCAGTGATGTGTTGCTGGGAATAATTTAAAAAAAAAAAAACCTTGTCACCTTTTGGCTCTTCCCCAACATAATTGTGATAATTGCAGTAGTTACTGTGATATTATATTACAACTTCAGCCTATATTGACCCTTTGTAGTGTAATGATCTGATATTTTTAGATGGCAAACTTATAGAAATGAATCAACAGTAAGCTTCACATGGAGATGTATAAAATAAGGGCCGTTTCTTAATATGTGTTTTTGGAACTGAAAATAGCCAAGAAGTCCAGATGAGCAGAAGAACGACAATGAGATTTGAAGAAGCTTGTGGTTGCATCAGGCAATAAAAAAAATTATTTTTCCTTAACCTTAAAGCCTCTCCGACAGCACAAAGCCTTTAGGGCTTCAACAAAAACTCCACTTAAGTTTACTGTTACTATGGCAACTTAAATATACCATTTTCCGATTCCATCATTTCTCAAAATGTGACATGTGGTCACTGAAATCTAATGCTTGAGCAATGGATCAGATGCTTTTAAATCAAACAAATTTAATTTTAAATAAAAGGTAATTGTTTAATAAAAATATGAGGTAAATTTTTGTAAATTACGGTGAAACACAAACCTCGCTTATCCAGCACGAATGCACGGAAAGTAAATACAGATGTATAATTCCAGAATTACTGCAGGTTCAGAATTAAACTTAGTCCAGTGTGAATAGGACATAATATAATATCAGCAACATGGCTTTTTGTGTTTGCATCTCACAAACATAATATTTTTTTAAATTATTTTTTTAGAAACCCTTATTAGTCCCGCAGTGGGGAAATTTGTCATCTTTTTTTTTAACCCATCACTAGTTACACTAGGAGCAGTGAGCAGCTGCTGAACAGCACCCAGAGAGCAGCAAAATAGCAGCTACAAATTGGCAATGACCTCCTGTTGAATTAAACTGAACAATACTTGAATAATTCCCAAAGGTGGTTTTATGCGCCCCTTCACAACATCATGTCCAGGATTAGAGCATCTGTAGTTAAAAAGCACTGCGATACCTCTTCAATTTAATTTTACCATTCTGTATTTCTGTCTACATGTAAACCTGGGTAGAGAGGTGCTAAAGTTCAAAAAAATGTTCCTGCAGCCATGTCTTGATCTAAGTCATAGTTGTTCATTCCCGCCAGTCTCGATTTGTCCTAATTTGTGTGTCCAGATCTTCTATTTTAAGTGCCAATGATTTCACATTCTTCATGACAACTGAGAGAAGAAAAGTTTTAAAATTCCTCATCCTTTTTCCCTGTTTTGACCCAGCTCAAGTTCATCAACACCTTCCCTTTAACTTTTCAGGATCTGAGATTGTTCTAGGAATTACTTCGCTTCAGCTGATCCTCTATATGAACATTTTTCTCGAAGTTGCTAATTGCAGCAGATGTTGAAAGGTGACAGAATTTCTTCAGCAAGCATAGCATCCATACCAGCATAGAAAAAAATAATTTAATCCTAAAAGATACGGTAGAATTTAACCTTAACCCTAATCACATATGATAAAAAATTATGATGACTTTGTTTATTAAATTCATAAAATAGCCATTCATACAGTATATTCAATATGTTCCTGTTAAACTTTAGTTAGCCAGCTGCAACGCATATATATTTCATCTATTGTTTTAGAGCAGTAGTTTTTTTTCTCCCAGTTCTTGTTCTTTTTTGGTTTCTTTTCTGGTACTAGCACACACAACAGTGATCCAACTACGACAGAACCAAGCTTCTGGGATGATGCTATCCAGGAAAAAGGAAAATGTGCAGTTCATCGACTGACAACCTCTACGGACATGTTGAAATATCCAACTTTTCAGCTGAAATAAACTTCTCTTGAACCTGATCAATAAGATAATTGTTTACATTGAGTTTAAAATTTCCTCAACAAATGCTTTCTACAATATTTATAAACTAGAAGTCTGCCGTTGTAATTGCAGACTACATTGGAAATTTCAATAAATGTTCACAGAGTACAAGAGTGCATTTTTAGTGCATTTTTCTATGACTGTGGCTGAGCTGTCCGAGGAAAACATGTTAATAGCTATGATTTCACATGAATGTACTGCAATTCTCAAAATGAGAACTCTTGGTCATTCTTCCTCAGCAAAGGACCACTTATAACAAGGATCGGATAAGTGGTTTGACCCAGTTCTACCAGATTAAGCTTGTGAATGAATACCTTGTGCCTTCTTTTCTCTGAAAACTCCACCAAGGTATAAGGATGTTAAATTTAGGACAATAACAGTGGGTCACACTGTAGAAAGACAAGGTCATTTCTGCCTTTGTGCCCTTCGCATGGGATCTACTTCATTCAGTCGGCTGATAAGTGCAAGGATATTTTTAATGTAGACCGCAATGTGTGCACAGATAGTCGCATCAAGGCACATGCAGGAAGGAAGAGGGACTGATGGCAGTAATGATATGGGTTGTTAGGTAGGTTAGGAGGTGAGGAGAGTTAAATTTACCCCATATCCCATATGGGTAAAACCAAAATAAAATTTCTGGTCATGTTTATGTTACTAAATGTAGCTAGAAGTGATTTTTATGGGCTGCTGGACGGAAGGGGAACACCAGGCCATGTTCCACTATTACCTGTGTTGTGTGTCACTTCTTAGCTGGAACCTCGTGGGCTCCAAACAGTCATTACTACCAGCAGGAGCACACTGTGTGCTGAGCTAATGAGAGACTTAGTCAATACCAGCTGCCTGTTAACTTAGCTGCTGCACCAGGCTAATTGCACGTAGCCGGCACTGAATGTTTTGACTGCATGAGTGGCACTACGGCTCCACGGAGGAACATTTTTGAGAAATTAATGTTCTGTAATGTGAGACTGGACACTGAGGTGAACAAGTACAACCCACAGAGAGCTGATTTACGTAACAAATCTATATAGTTATATATATAGATGCTCATACATCCATGCAAATGCTGACCCTCGATGCAACTTACCTGAGCTCCCACCTGAACCTGTGAACCCCTAATCTCATTTTCAATCTGCGTCATGGCAGCTTTTGTGTTCAGTCCAGCATTCATATCTTAATTTAACCAGAACAATTCTGTTCACCCACTCTGACCCCGTGGAACCTGGCTGCTTAAGCCTTAGCAAGTACAAAATGTGCTGTTGTGCTACTGCTCCCACTGTGTAATTCTTGCGCACACCCTGCTATTGTCTCACAGGAAAGATTTAATTACTTAGACAACGGAAACTGATCAAATTAGTATGAAAACATGAGAAACAATTTTTATATGTAGCAATAACAAAGAAAATGAAAGCACTACCTTTAGTGAGTGGATTAGCAAACAAAAATACTCCTGTCAGGAAATGCGGATGCTGAAGTAAGCCAAGGGCTAAATATTCAGAAGTTATAATCAAAGGCATCTTGTGTAACAGAATCATTGGCATTGCTAATTTGTTTTTAGGAAGCCTTCCTCATAACAAGCCTGTAATTTCAGGTCCCTCTGTGTCCATCTGCTTGCTCTGCTGAACATCTAGTTCTTGCACAATGTTCTATCAAATAAATCTGCAGAAATTGATATTAAAAAGGTAGTTCTTGTTGTGTGTTTTCTTGCGAAAAGGGATTTCAAAAGCATTTTCCCTAATTTTCATTTCCCTATATTGTCCTTTCTTCTTGAACACGGGGATGCTTAAGCATGGACTAAAACATTTTCTCCAAAAAATAAAAAGGTTTCCTGCACAGTTTGTCCTGTGATATCACTTGGTGTACAGTCTTTATCATAAGAACACTGGATGAAGACAACGACGGGTAGCCAGGTGATGTCAGGGAGATGGTGGAACCAGGAAAATATGGTGTTCCTTTATTTTGTTGTGATGACCAAATGTGCTGGCCCTCATATGTGCAGGGCAATATCTGGTCATTTGATGGCTGATAGTGCTGCACTCACTGACATCAAATGGACAATTTTGATGAGTCTGAGTACATCTATCAATTTTCTATAGTCAGTTCATCCTGTTCAGGGTCACAGAGGGTGGGTCAGGTACAGCGATCAGGTACACCCTGTACCAGGTTCCGGTCCCTGACTGGGCAGGAGTCTAAATACACGTACACAAACAGTAATCTCAGCCTCACATATACCCATCCAAAAAACAATGATTTAATCTCATCTGTCTCATCATACTGCATCAAGTGTTACCATTTAATTGGGAAACTGGCCGGTGGGCAAATATGCCTTTTAGGGAGGTGTGCAGTGTGTTTAACACTTAGAGAAGCAGGAAAATGTCTGTTAAATGCAGGAATGCAGAGAGGAAAGTGGGGCAGTGACAAAAAAAACTATGTAATAACTGTTGTGACTGTATCATAAGTCATTCGCTCCCTTTTGATTTCTTGCAACTTTTCAAGATAAAGGGAAGGGAGAATCTGACATTTTCTTGGCAGCATCCGGAAATATAAACTTCTGGAAAGGTGGAAAAAAACCAAACAAGATCGACTCAAAGGACTTAGAACAAACATAAAGGAACATACATAATCTATAATTTGATGTCATCTGTGCGTAAGAAAATAATAGCAGCTGCAAATGTAAGCTCTTCTCCATCATCATGAAATAAAAAGCATGCCTTCAGAATCAGAACATCCTGTACTAAAATACCTATGACTCCATAATTCTGAGCTGACTTTCCAATTTACTGCCTGCATAATTGGGTTGTTGGATTAAAAACACAAAACAAAAACAAAGCAAAACAGAAAAACACACACACATACACACACAGTAGGAAGTCCTGGCACTTATTTATTTATATATTTAATCAGACAGAGTTAGAGTAGCTGGAGACTGTATATGTGCCAAATATTGACAATGAAATATCCCTTCAAACCTTAAAAATCACTCTATTCACCATCTCATCAGTGTGTTTTGTTAGAATATTCCTTTTAGATTTCATCCTCATTATTTTGAGAAACTATTTAACATTCCGTCGTTCTCCCGTACTGAGTATTCAGTGGTAGTAAATGGATGTTATTCTGGGTGATTATTAAATATGCACTTTGTTGAAGCATCCTGTTGATGAAAAAATATGAAATCTGGAACTAAAGAAAAGAAAAACTTAGGATGTCCATAGTTTACGGTAAAGTCCTAATTTCAGAAACCTGAACTATATATCCACTTTGACCAGCTGTCCTGCAACCTTCTGTTTGCATGTGACAAAGTGAGAATCTGTTTTATTATGTACAAGATGTACCATAACAATTAGCACCCTCGGCTCATAATGAGCCACAATCATGCAGTGTACGGACAATAAGACCCTGTTCTAATCACTGTAATGACATGCATAAGCACTCTCTAACCACAAACTGTGTTTTTAGAACATCTGCAGATCATGTGAGCCTTCAAATCAGCTCAGTGTTTAATTGAGGCAGGACGATGACACTTACTTTTCAAATATGGACAAGAAAACATTGCGATGCTTTTGCTGTCGTGTTTTTGACGTTCTGGGACAAGCTGTCTGAGAATATCAGGCTTAATAAACTTTTATCATTTGCGTTTTGTGGTTTTAGTTAGTTTTCTAATATCTAGTTGATAGCCTTTGTTGTTACACAGCAGTGTTTTCGGTGTTGCAGGAATATATTTGCTGTCAGTTATAAAGGGTTCATTTTAGAAAACAACACTGTGCCAGGAAATCTCGCTGGCTGCTGGATGAAACACCCAAGACTGAGTATGCATGAGCTTTATGTCAATTCATGAGGTGTTTTTGTAGGCATTTATTCCAGTTTATCACAACAGCGTAAAGGAAATGCTTTTTGTGCATTTCCATGTCTCTGACAGTGCTGGATGTGACATAGCTGGTCAATCTAAAGTCATCAAAATCTAGTTTCCAGCTTTTTTTGGCCTCATCATTATACGATGTAGTTGGACTATAACACTACATAATAATTATGCATTACTGCATTACATAAGAGCTTTCCTCTGCATAATCATTTGAATGATCATCTGCTGCCTTCATCATCTGACTATTTTCTTAACAGTGGTTCACAAAGGTTTGGAAACTCAGAGTTTTGCTTTTCTTTTGAGAAAAAGAGGGATGGAAACATGACTCATGAGATTGTTTTTGGTGCATAAATACATTTTTGTTGAGGTTAAAAATACAAATAAACAGCAATTTCATTAAATGTACTGTTCTGAGAAATAAAAGTCAAGAGCAATTTGCAGAGAAAGGACAAATGAAAAATATATACAGTGGATTTGGATTTTGGACGTAATTATGATTCTAAAGGAATGATAACTCAAAGTACGCATATTTACAAGCAAATCTAAAGTTTTATAGTTATGGTTCATCTGTGTTTTTACATGTCTTAGTCTAATATTTATAATATTTTAGTGAGATTATTTACCTTAACAGCAACTAAACAGGACTATGTAGTGTAACATAAGCAAGAAGCACGCAACACGATGAGCCTCGAGAACAGTGGGGGGGTCGTTATCAACCAGATCTTCTCCATCAGCACAGAGATGTGGACACACCTGTCCATACAGGCCTCCACTGGTGTACATTTTTCTGCTGGGCAGAGTGACCCAACTATTTTTAGAATATCTACGTATGGATTTGTAGTTTTTGCATAGCCTTCATTAAAAGCATTAACACCCAACTCCCAAAACAACTTGATTCCAATTGCTAAGCACTGCTTGTATTTTTCTTTCTTTTTTTTCCATAGGTGTTTGAAGATTTGTGACTCCATCAACATTTTCTATATATTCAGTTTATGCATAAATAAGAAATCAATTGTCCCCAGATTTTCAAATTTTCTCAAATTAGACAAGCTAAAGCCTATAAAACAAATATGACAAAAATGCCTGCAGGAAAATGTGATCCTCTAGAATTAGCTGAAAGTGAAATCAGCATCAGATGTTTTCAGTTTTTTTGTAAATAAACAACATACTACTGTTGAAGTCTAATCATCATTGCATTTTTAGAACTGTGTTGTTGCATAAAACAAAAGTAACAAAGGGTCAGTATCAGGCTGAAAAAAGGACACAAAACCATATCTAAACTCTTTGGACTCCATCTATTCACTTTGATAGACTGTGTGCAAATGGCAGGGGGTTCAAATTCAGACCCCTCTGCAGGACTCAGAGATCAACAAAGAACTTGGAAAGCAAAGGCCGTAATCGTCTGGGAGTCACAAAAGAAACCAGAGCGACTACTGGGTGTCTAATACTTCTCTCTTCTTGGCTAATGTTCACAGGTCCACCTTGAGAAAAACACCAACAACAGCGATGGGATTGGCAAGACTGGACTGCAGCCAAGCCGCACTGTTCTGGACAAAAAAAAAAACAAAAAAAAACATTACTATCCATGTGCAGTTTAAGATCAGATTATACAATCTCCTGAAATAAATAATTAAATACAGGCTAGAATTTCACAGATAGAGAATACTCTATTTTTATACAACTCTGAATTGAATAATTATGTCATTTCAGTGCATTGCCACACACACACACGTGCACACACACACATATACACTTCAACTTGAACATTAACTTGAAAAAATACTCAGTATACGTCCAATGTTCACCAAACATGTAACCAACTCACCATTGTTGTCATCACAAAGAGTAAAGTGAAGGATATGAAAAAAAACTGACATAATAAAAGTAATAATAAACTGACAGTGCTGCTTTCTGGAACTGGTTTGTCAAGATCAACCAGAAAGAGACAATTCTCAGAGTTCACAGAGTGTTTTTCAAATAGTAACATAAAGTACAGAAAGCTTTCGCAGAAACACAAGCAGATCCCAAACAGACTTACATAATGAATCTGAGCCTCACAGTTAGTGGGGAAAATATATAGTTAATTAATATAAACATGACCGTCACACTCTGTTCTTTCAAGAGAATTTGAGACAAAGGAAAGCGAGACATGAACCAACGAGTGAAGTGATAGCGTTCATAAGCTGAGAGGCGGGACCACAAGACCTTCATACTAAGGCCATCAGATCCAGAGCATAATTAGAGGAGCAGAACATTATCCCCCGCGCTTAGCACGGCTTGGACTCACTGTAAAACCTGTAGTGGAAAAGGGTAAGAGGAGAGGACGCCTAGATCTGCCCTGCTACCACACATGGGAGTATACAGACACGCTGGACAAGCTGTTCTCTCTCCTGACTCAGCAGGGCCAAACACAGTCTGACCTGTGTGTGCATGCACCCTTGTTCAGCACATTTCTGCACCTTGAGGTTTCCACCTCAGTTTTGTTGTGCCTCCCTTTCCAGAACAGCAACACACTCTCGCACAAGACACACACATCCAGTTCTTGTTTGCATTCAGCACAGGCAGTATCTATCTTTTCATTCTTTAGCCAAAAAGGAAAACTGTGAGCTCTCTCCCTCTCACTGTTCAGGACACCCACCTTCCTCAACTGCACACTCAGACCTCTTTTAATCCCCACTGGAAACATGCAGGACCGGGAACATCTTGAACATTGTTGTTTCTTTATTTGCCGCTGGGCAGAGGAAGAGGGTTTGATGGAACATATATAAAACCTAATATCCATCTATGTGAACATGTTAATCTTCTGGTTCTGCATCAAACGCACTGACTAATTCTGTTGAAGTGTAGGTAAGTTAGGAGGAGGGTAACTGAATAAGCGCTATCATCTGTCCATCTACCCATCTATCCATCTTGGTTCAGACAAATGAAATGTTCTAGTTATTGTTTTTTTTTAGAAAAACTTCACAACTTTTCATGATTTTTTTTCTTTTCCTTCACATAAGTCTTTACAGCTTTCAGTCAGTATTCAAAACAACCAAGATGGGAGAATATGTGAAAGAAACGAACTGGCTCAACAAGTTTTTACTTCAAAAGCAACAAAAGTCAAGAGGTATTCCCACTCTGAGGATGCCAGCTTGGATGTCTTTTGCTAAAATGAGCCTGGTTGCTACTCTGTCTACATCACTTGCGTCATCCTACTGGTGGCATCTACTGGTGTCCAGAGGAGGTCTTGATGGAGCCCACTGGAAACCAAAGTCAAATCCAGACCACTGAGACTAATTCTTTGTGTAGAAGATGAAAAGAATTATGATGGCTGGCCAGGCTAGGAAACAACTTCATATATACAAACATACTCTGTTTATTTACTGCTGCCATTGTGAGCAACTTGGGGTTCAGTTTTGCTCAAATACAGGGGTGGCAGGACATTAAACTGTCAAAGTGATGATGACTTGTCTCATCACTTTGACTCTCAGTCTGGACAGTAAGGTCAGCTCCCGATCACAGAAGATCAATCAGCAAATACTCTGAAAAGATAACAGTATGCTTTTCAAACTGGAGCTAGTTTCTCTGTAACAGTGGTGATAAGAACATCTTCAAAGAGTAGGGTCAGCTCATCTCATGCACTCACACACTGGGACTGCATTGACGTCAATATCTTAAAACTGATGGTTCAACTCCCCTGATAAATCAGAGGCATGCCTTCAGAGGTGACCAGGAACAATTGGATTCAATGTTCCTTCGATTTATTGCCCTTAACAACGGACACATCGTCTTTGCTATTCACTGAGGAAAAGCATTGCATTATAAGTGACTCAAGTCACTACTTTTACAAATCGTGAGGACAAATAAAAAATAAAACATTTGTCATGAGGAAATTTTACAACATTTAAATTCTTTTATTTTGTGGTATATTATCAGTAATCCTAGTTGAGATTTCACCAGAAAGAGCAAAGGCACAGCTTTCTACTAGCTGCAAATTGTGATATTAAACCGTATCAGATTTAATAAGTGAGTCAAATCCAAAACATTTGCATCATCGTGAGCTGTACTCTTACAGTTCACGGTAAAGAGTGGGGGTTGGCCACATTCTTCTTGGGCAGTTTTGCTAGAAAAACAAAGTCCCACGTCAATATGTGTCTGTGTTTGTTTATTTGTAATCGAATTGATCCATCCGCATTTATGGCTGACCAAGTAAACAAAAGAGCTGCAACCAGCTCCCATGGGCCTATAATTAGATCTACTTTGTTGAGTGAAATCAGTTCACAGAAGTGAAAGATAGACTTTAGTTCATATTTTCTATGACAACCGCACAGAACTGCTAGAATCAAGTGATCAGATTCAGTGATGCTATATTTACTTCTAAAAAAAAACATAATAGACATGTTTGCTTAAGTTTAATTGAAACACAATTATTTGAGAGGCTTTATCAATTAAGTGCTATTGATGTTTTTGGAAAAATTCCATGAGCACATAGTGAACAATAGGATAACTTTTCTTTGGTAGATTTGATGTTAGTTTTGCTCATTGGATTGTGGTATATTTCTGAAACCTTTCCTTTCTTGGTCTGTTTGAAAGCACCAGGTAGCCACCAAACACTGATCCCCTATTTAACCACTGACTAGGCAATGAATAATAATGATCTATGTATTATCTCTAGGTGGGATTCTGTAGGTGCTTTTTTACCATTCACCTAAACTCATGCATGACTGGATCAGCAGCTAGTGTGACTGATAGCTAATTTGGCTACACAAGAGAGCATATGTAAGACTAAAGCAGGTGAGTTCAGAGTTATGGTTGATTGGATAAAATGTTAGTCGTAGTAACACATCCATTCCAAAACATTCAATGCTGGAGATTTGGCAGCATGTGCATGTTATGTACTGGCACTTGTAAATCTTAATAGGAGGAAGACTTCATAGAAAAAAAAAGTTGACAGACCTTGCAACCCACTGTCAAGCACATGAAAGCAACGTTGTTACCAGCCTACCGAGCTGCTGACGTCCAATCTGTTCTCCAGCTCACACACAGGGACACGTGCCTGGCCCACTCTGAGACATCCACTTTGAATTACTCTTAAAGATACTGGCACAAAGACACACACTCGTTGCTGAAGATGCACCCAGAAACATTACCACCAAAACACAGCAGTTACATGATAACACAACAGCTTCACATGTGTCCATGTACTGTTAAAGATTTAAAATATAAAAAAAAAAAACACATTGAAACGATTTAAATAAATCCTACCTTTCTCTACACCCGTTCTTAAATGAGGCCTTTTTGCTTTCATTGAGACCTATCATAATATATAAATTTATATGTTAGATTAAATCACTTATAAGATATTAGACAGCATATTCAAATTTATCAAATTTATCAAAGAGCTAATAATCAGGCCAATGTGAGACTAAAAAAGTAAAGAAAAATATTTAAAAGTAGTGATTCCTACATTTCTTTGAATTTTGTTACTTGGCAGACAGTAAAAACCAAAGATAGTTATTTTATTTATCATCAAATCAATTTTATTTGTTAATAAACTTCCTCTTTTTTTTTTTTTTTTTTTTTTTGCATTCTAGCAACACAACCAAAAACAAAAAAAATTCATTATTAATGGTTCCGCTTCCTCTCACAGCAATTAAAAAGAATTCTGCTATTAAGTATACCAGGGCTTTCAGTGTTTTAGTTCTCTTTGGTCTTATTCTTTTTTGGAAACATGATCTAAAGTGTACAACAATATGGGTTGTATTGTTTTAAAAAAGATCTACACATTATATACAGGCCAAGGTTACAGAAGAAACAGCACTGGACTGGGCTGTAAAAATGCATTGAGAGGTCAAGAAGACTAGAAAAGTGCATATAAATGCAGTCCATTTACTATTTATGTTTTCATATCATCTGAATTTTTTTCCCTTTGGTAACTTTGAGTCATAAATCTTTGTAATTCTAGTGGATCTGAACATGACTGGATTGTAAACCACATTTCATCATGAGAGGATGTGGATTCCTCTCATGACGTAGAAATACACAATTCAGAGTTATTGTTTGTCTTTCAGAATGAGAATGAAAGGAAATGTCATTATAGGTTGATCTGTGGACAAAATGGAAGAAATCAGAAAACTAATGCAGGATAAAGAGACATCCAAATTGCAGTTTAAAATAACATGAAAGCTCAAATAGTGCAAAAGGTTTTTTTTATTGACAGGAGAAATTTCACAGAGCCCGTAGAAGCAGCTTGATCAAAAAAAAAAAAAAAAAACTGAAGTCAATAGGCATTGGTGCAGTGCCTCATTTTTTAAAAATCTACTTATACCTTATCATTTCATAATTCCTAAGTATTAAAAAAGAAACAAATGTTTATCCTCTTTAAGAAGTAAGACATGATAATGAGACGTAATACTTCCTCCAGTGGCTTTCATATTGTCAGGGGACATGTGATGATTGGAAATGCTCTTCTCAGGGGATCATTACTTTGATCCTGTTTGTGTGTGAGTCAGCTTCAAAACACATTGTTAGAGACCACTTTATTTTTATATTTACTGACATTATAATGAACCTCTATTATTGTAATTAATATTATTATTAACATTATTAATATTTGTACAGGATGAAGGATAAAAAGATATTTAAAAGGTCTTTCATGTGTTTTCATGGTTTTCATTTGAGTGGGGTTTTTTTGTTGTTGTTGTTTTGTTGTTGTTTTTTGTCTCTATATATTTTAATGGTTAGTACCATGATTTGGTAAAACCTTTATCCAATGGATATTATATATATATATATGCATTTTAATCTTGCAGCAAATATTTTCATATGCATTAATGTGAGGTGTGTGTCCTTCACCAGTCCTCCTAGACAGTTTAATTTCACATACTTTATTAATGTCTAATGTCCCAATTCTGCTTAGGAGGACCAAACCACCAATGTGAAACACAAAAGTACAAGACTGAAAAAACAACAGACTTATTGAGTGTTTTTAAAAAATACATTTGATTCAGGTTTTATTAAAAAGCATTCCATTCTTCTGCCAGATTCCTGGTAAAATTTCTTACTGGGATTGTCATGTAAGATATTTAACTTTTCTAAGGGAAAAAAAAGAGATGCCTGCAGTGCCTCAGATGCTACACTATAATGTTTTTTTTCTTCTGTGCTTGTGTCAGGACATGAGGTGGAGGTTGGCATGTCATTTATTGCAGTTACAACACTGAAATCTATCCTCCTCTTACGCTGCGTTTGTAAAGCCAATGGGTATAAGGAGAGGTGTGGCAGTGTCTTACACAACATCTGCACATTATCTAACTGTCACTGCCTATGGGAGAAGAACTAATTATGCTCAGGAGCAGATCATGAAGATCTCAAGAGCTGTCAGCCCAGACTACTGTCATGGAACAAATCACTTAAATCACACTGGCGTTCGTGTACCGTTCCTATCCACCTACTCATTTTACAACTTTAAGCCATTATATTATTGGAAAAAAGTTGTGCTCAACAAACATATTGTTTTATTCATTTTATGAAAATTTACATTTAGATGTAAAAGGTAATTCATGTTTCAGAGTCAGAGTCAAGGAACTTAAAGCATACCTTACACTGTAAACCTTTGCCAAACGTTGAACTAGCTGCTGCTTGTGATACTAATTTATAACAATATAAGGAGTATTTATCACATACAAACAGTGTAGTACTATGGGTATGTTTGACTGTATGTGAGTATATTATACAGAAAGGTTATAAAAATGCATGTTTGCAAGTAGTACCCATGCTGGATTTTGAAGTAGCGTAGATCATGGTTATCTGACATTCCAAAGTGCGTTCCAGGTGAAATTTTTGATTATGCACTTAGTGTGGACACTGCACTTATGAGTGCAGTCTCCACAAATACTTGCATATTTATCACCCCCCACATTATTTCATTTCACATAAAACAAAATCCAGGTGTCCCTTTGACCTGAAGACCTCATTAAGAATAAGAAAATCAGATTTTTGTCCTACACAAGTTCAACACATATCTAGATCAGGTACTTGCCTATTGCAAGCCTCATATAAACGGTTTCATCTTTCAGCTTGGCTTAACCACTGTGGGCACCACTGAAAGGGATGATCCTATTCATTACAGACACGTGATCTTGCAGATCTTAGTGGTATATTAATGCAACTAAACAAAAAAAAAAAAAACCTACAAAAAAAAATCTTGCTCCAATATGCTCTGGGTACAGTATTGTACATGCATTGCACATTGGCACGTGCATGCACGTACAAATGTCTGCACATGTACAAACAAACACTAGAGTACAAATAGGTAGACCCAGATGGGTCAAGAGACTAGTTGAGCCAGTCACTAAACAACAGGTACAGCTGTGCCACATGAGGAATCAGACAGCGCACGTGCAGAGCAAAGGATTATCACACGACTGGAGAATGGAATGTGAGTGCATCCAGTTCTATATTTAAATGCTTGCGTCACACGTATACACGCTTATCTACTGAGCTAATATGAGTCTCTATGTCATGCAAGCAACATCTGCAGAGTCCCATTAGATCAGTGAAGGAGAAATTTTCTACTTTATTTATGATTTGTGTTTTACACTGACATCTGTTTTTCTGTTCAAAAGTCAGAGGAAACTCCTTCATTTATACTAAACTCACTAACACATCAAATGAAAGGAGTTCTAATAAGTTTTTGAAACAATAAAAAGCATTAAACCGAGACTTCCTAAAAAGTGGGGTTGTGAAAATGAAACTTGTCTTTTGTATTGTTTTAATTGCCTCCTTACAGCAGTACTGGCTGCAAAGAGAAAAACTCAGTGATGAGGTGTTAGCAATAAATCCAAGTCCTAATCAGACGTTCACGTGTAAAGAAGGTGTTAATGCATGTGCATACCATTTTAAAAGTCACCACGTGCCAAGGAAAGAACACTGAGGTTTGTTAAAGTAATTGCCATCATGCACATAAAAAAAGCACCGAGATGATTTGTCTACAACTGTTCAGCCTTTTCAGTTTTTTGTTGTTTTTTTTTTTTTAAATAAACTCAAAATATTGTATACACAAAATGACTTGCACTGATATTCCTAAAGCATAATAAATGTGCTGCCATTGTGTATTTTACACAATCTCAGATGAGGTTAAGGCCTTCAGTCATGAATATCCACTAATTTATCTTTTTGTAGTGTTCATGTTTGAACATAATCAAACAGTATATTACAAAAAGTCCTCTGTGGCAGTCTGTACAAAAGCTTTTTTACAAGGCTGCTAGTGAGGCTATTAAGCTTTCCAAATGAAAGACTACAAATAAGTAACATAGTGATTGGAGAGAGCGTATTTATTTATTTATTTATTGCCAAGGCTAATCTATCAATTTAAATTTGGATCACAACTAATACTAAGCCCTAACTTTGCCACAAGTTTAATTTAGCCTTGGGGATTTTCATTAATTTTGCTGACAGACTGCATTGAAAACATACCTCTCTCCCTCAGCTCTCTTTGAAGAATTAAAAATTTGGAAAATTGTCCACTGTGGGTTAAGCGGCACACCTAATCCAGTTTTATCCAGTCAAGCCACTGTAAACTCAGGTAACTGTGGGCAACAGTTAAACTTGCATTTCACATCTTTCCACTCTGTATTAATAGACGAAGTTCTTACTGGCCAAGACACAGAGCCACATTGTTTTCCTCTCCCTCCTAATACGCACCTGAAGCCATTAATATCATTCTTTCTTACCTCACCAGAGCACACAAACCATCCTGCACACATTTATTCTGCCTTTGGCATCAATACATGTCTGGCAATCCGTTAATTCAGAACACTTAATCATGCTTGTTTTACTGAGGTATTAAAAGGAACTGAATAACTCCTCTGAGCTGAAAACTTGCCACATATCCTCAGGTAGCTTTATGCTGCGTATGTTTCTTTATTTATGGTTATGGGCACCCCCATATGATATTCTTTAGTTTCATAAACTCTTAAATTTGACCACTTACTTTGTCAAAGTGATTGTTTTAAAGTTCCACATTGCAAAAATGGAAACCTGCCTGGGATTGTTTAGTTGTTTTTGGTTTTTTGTTTGTTTGTTTTTTGCATACTCTTCATGGACCTGTTCTGCGGCAATAATGCGAAGAGATGATGAACAATGAAATAGTTTGTTGTTTGCATCATTGGGACATTTTGTGTGCATTTTACAGACTTCAGTCATTGAAATGATGCTATTTTCCCTTTTCCCCCCCTCCATGGCTGGTTTTGTTTGAGTTTCAGATGTCTTACACTGTTTTGCATTACTCTAAGCTTAGCTGAGACGGATAAGCCCACTGCAGTAAAACTCCTGATGTCTTCCTGTGGAATGAAGGCTGAGTCATTTCTCTTTAACAAGTGCCCTCTGACTGAGAAATTTCCCTAAGGAACTGAAATGGGATGCACCAGAGATTTTAGCAGGTGGACAAAAGATCCATTAAATCTAGGACTGACAATTATTTTTGTTCATGTTGTCATATATCACCTTTAAATCACAGTGAAATAAACCGCATAACCTTCTAATGCCTGTCGGTAACACTGGATGCCCTACATGCTCATCTTTCAAAACTTTACAGATAAAGAAGTGAATTTACCACTTTATGTTGACACTGACATACATAGCTGATAGGAGTAATATTTAATTCTAACATTTTTTGGAAATCTCCAGTACAACAAGCAAACTTGGATTATCAGATTTGCACTGAAATGCCATCTAGTGGCTCATGGAATTTCAGTTTGCAGGACTGAAGTGAAGAGCAGACGGGAACATCACATAAAGTCTATTCAATGGAGAATGTGGGGTTAATATAGAAAAATGTACAACACAAAATTTCAATTATGGCAACTGTTTTAGAGAAGCTGATGTATACTGCAGTGTGCATTATAGTCCATGATGTGTACGTTTTTATATTAAACATTAAACAGATTTCAAATCATAAATAAGGCACTTGACTGACTTTTTGTACCTCAAAAAGGGATACTGATATTTTATCCAACATACAGATATCTATCTATATATCTATATATCTCTATCTATCTATCTATCTATATATATATATATATATATATATATATATATATACATATAATACATATATAAAATTCTAGTGGAATTACTTCAACATCTATGATTCTTTTCACCCAAAATGAGAAGTTTACTTGTTATATTATTTTATGTTCAACTATTAAGTTGTGTGTGTTTAAGTGACTTGCTGCAGTACGTGTATACATCCTACTATGTTACATACATACAATACATACATACAAGATGGCAAAAAACAGCATTTGTTTCTTTTTTCACATGAGGTCACTGTAATTTGTTGTCTCAGAGTCAAAATTGAGGGTATTTCTCTCAAAACGTCGGTGCACTTTATGCATAGTATGGATTTGGTTCCACACCACCGGAGGCTACAGTCACATGTTGCTAAAGAGTTGTTGATCATCTTGGATTCTCTTGACATTCATAGGTAGGTCACTCGTGTCTGCTTCTCTTAAGACCTCTCAGGCAAACGGAGAAAGTAGCTAAGTTGGAGACTTAAGTGTTGTTTAGAAAGAGGCAACAATGAATATGTGAGAGCTTTAATGGAGGATTTTTCTTGAGAGTATTATATTTAATAGGACCCCGAGTCATCAGAAAAATCTGCTGCAGAGTAGAAACATTGTCTTTGGACTGGGAACACTATAAACACTAACTTAACCATGATGTTATATAATCATTGATTCTTAGTGGTGATCCCATGTCTTCCACCTCAGTGGCAAATTGCAGGTGTGCTTTAATAACTATGATTTGTGACTGAGCCTCTCAAATAATGCCATTCTGTTTTAAGTTTAGTTTTCTTATCAGCTGGACAGCGGAAAATGTCATACTTGTACAAATACAGACCTATGATGAGCTCAGGTCCTTTCTGGTTTAATCCAGCTTCACTAGTTTAACTACTGAGTCAATGAAGAAGTGAATTTAATTAAGATACAATAACTGTTTTTGTAGATATAGAGACCTTACATAATACTGTTTGTGATTAGGTCTGTTCTTTTTTTTTTTTTTTTGGTAGAAAAGGCTCTGGTCTTTTACAATTATTAAGGATGTATTGTTTAATGTTTCACATTACAAATAAATAGACACATTGATAAATATGTTTCTTCTCAGATGACAGTCTCATCTTTTGCATTAGCGTTAGTAATGTGCATTTCTTTACGTCTCTTTAATCAGTGTCGCTGAAAAGAAAATGATTTGCATTTTTCATTAGTATTTTTTTCTTCTGTCTTTGGAAATGTTGAATATGGATCCAGATTGTTGGTACAGTACTCACATTTCTACATCGTTTGCTTGTCTCCATGACAACAAGGACTCAAGCAGAAGCTGTTGCCATGCACTGCTTTGAGTGGACAGAGGTCTAAGAGCTGGTGAAGCTGTCTCTGTTCGTAATGCTTCTCTCTCCCTCTGTTCATACAGGCTTGTGTGTAAATGTACTGTGTAGCACCTTCTTGTGTGGTTTTTCATCTACATTATTTTATCTTTATATTTTACATCAGTATTTCCAGTGTAAAATCTATTGAGCTTACATGTAATTTAATGTGCTATAAAAAAAACATGTAATTTCCTACCAGATTTTTTAAAAGGGTTTTTCACCTCATACATGAGCAGAATTTCTTCTGAATATGTTAACACATTTGGGTGAAGCAACAGGGGTCCTGGGAGAGCAGCTACAAGTGTGCAGACTTACACTTATTGTAGCCGTAATTAATGGAAGGATGATGATTTCCCTGCTGCTCTTTGACTGTCAGAGTTTATCA
>JAOWBL010000023.1:8473163-8578090 GCA_028564865.1 Zenarchopterus dispar
GATCATCATGGAATGAGTAATAGTGACAAACTTAGAATTATTTTAACTGGAAAAGCAGTGAAAGGAGAACAGTTTTGATGAGACTGTAGCTGAGGTTATGTTGCTAGTTGTGACACGGAGGTTGCCGCATGTAAAGAGATTGAGCCTCAGCTGTTGTTATGAACCAAGGACCTAGCTGAGCGGACAGCTGCAAGGGCCAAGAAAGCAAAAGTTATTACTGTGCTGAGCAGTTGTCCTTTGTTTGGCCACTGACTGTTATTATAGATGAAGGTGCACAGGATGAAAGTAAAAAAAAAGAAAAGGTTGAGTCCTTTAGGTCACTTATGATTCTACTCATAAATTGTGTGTATCGCTCACTCAGTTTTAAAATAAAAAAGAAATCTTTAAAATTGTTTAGGTTGGAAACAAGATATCATAACACAGCTTTTTCTGAAATTAGATTTGTAATAATTAAATGTATTAACTTCATATATTTGATTTTAAAAAGCATGTGATACGCGTGCATCTTCTCATCCTCTTGGATGCAAGTTGATGATATTATATGACTGTTGGTTGTATTTTGTCAGAGATGAATGGTAGCCCACAAATTTAAAGGAAATCCCCTCAATTTTCCTGCCAGAAAGTGGTTTGGTTTGAGGCCAAATCAGGTGCCCTGGAAAAATTTCAGAGGAGAACTGGGGACAAGAGTAGAGGGGGTGGGGGATGCAGCAGCAGATCTGGATGAAAAGCAAGTGATACCTTAGCCATGGCGGTGCCAACGTGCCTTGTGATGAAAATCATGAGTGATATTTGGAAAGTCCCTGCAGGGCAAAAAGTTGAGGTACCAAAGGCATTCCTTCTTTTTACATTGGAGAAAATCAAAATCACATTTTAATGATATTCTTCTTCTTCTTCTTCTTTCCAAGTTATGATAGGGACAATCAGCAGGGCAGAGAGGGGGATTGAGTCTAGATGCAGAGAGGGTTCAGAATGATGTGAGATTGAAAGCTTTTCTGGACCGCGTTCAAGAAGTGCTGACGAAGCAAGACTAAACATCGCAAACCGCAGTTGAAAGATTTGCACATGTGCAGGCTTTCCTTCCACTCCGGCCGCCCTAGGATTAGTTCCATCCTGGGAGAGCAGCTACAAGTGTGCAGACATACATTTGTGCTCCAACACACATGCCTTTACATGCACTCTATAATCAAAAAAGAAAAAAAAAAGAAAGAAAGAAAGGAAAGCTGGAGTAAAAAAATCAAGAATGATGGGAAAGTGAAAAATAAGTCATGGAAACTCCCATGTAACAATAAGAAGCAATTTTAATATATCAATTAGCTGATCTGATGGCTTTAAAATCTCAGCTGGCTTTATGAAACTTTTAACTTAAAGAAATTAGGAAAGCAATGTCAAAGCAATTTAACTTAAAGTAAAACAGCTGCTCTTGAAGAAATCAGCAAACCTTTACACTAGGCCACACTGCATGGATTTTAAATGCACACAATGAACCATACAGCATATCATAGAGCAGCCTGGATTCTGGATTTGTGGGCTTTTGTAGTTTGGTCAACTCAGAGAAAAGCATAACAGTTGTATATGATTTCTGATTTGTTTTATTTCAACTAGAAAAAATACTTAGTTCACTTCAACCCCATACTTTCTACAATCACTTCACCTCAGTATGGTATCCCAAACCACATCAACACAGTATGATATTATATCGCTACATACCACCCACCACCTGACTTCCTGTGCATGTTGTGTTTTAGTGTACATGTTTCCCCTTCGACCTTCAAATCACTGGCATATGTGATTTATCATAAACAAAGAGAAGCAATACTAAGTAGGAGTTCCAAATCAGGCCAGTCCCGTTGTTGCATGATGTCACGCTACAAAGAGTAGAAAATCAATTACTACGGCAACACATATTCTCTTTACATTGGAAAGCTTTAGCATATTCCCTCTGGCCCACTTCACCTCCACACATTCATAAAAACAGTGAGGCAGCGCAGAGCCAAGCTCACGCCACACCCGCTGCCCACAGAGAGTCAAAGTTCAAGCTCAGTAGGAGCATTAATCGTTTGTCTTGCTAGCAAAAGTAAGATTTCACCACATGAGCCTTCCTGCAGCCGGGACTCTGCTCCGCCGTCTCTGTGTCACCGTCTCTCACATGTTTATAACACACCATTAAAAATGACATGCCCATTAAGAGATCCCCACGTGACATCATGGCTCTACCATTAAGAAGAATGGTGAGTATCTTGTTTTTTTGTTTTTTTTTCTTGCCTAATGAAGAGGGATGCAGCTTTCTTGGTTGACATGTGACTGGAAGTGGGATGTAGGATGACAATGGAGCGTTTCTTTTCACTCTTGGCTGAAGAACTGAGGAGATACTTGTGAAGGAGACTTTTATCTTTGGTCATGAGGGAATTTTAGCATCCGGAGTAAAATACATCAAATGGAAAATAGGATTTTTTTTTAATTGAATCTTTTTGACAAGTGCTAAGCTTACTATGAACACGCAGCTAGTAAACTGTGCGTTGACTGCTGAAAAAGGCAGACGTTTGGTTTTGGTTTGTGTTGCTTTTGAACCCAAACCAGGCTGATTATCCAGCCTGATGATTCTCACCGCGGATACTTTAGTGTGTGCTAGCATAATGCGTATTCCTGGCCCTTGTGAAAAATAAACACAGAGCTGTCAAACTTTGTTGTTCTTGCACTGTGAAATATGGTGAACGTAATTGTCACTGAGCACTGACTGTTGTCATGTTGACTCTCGGCACAGAAAACGTGGAGAAGCTGGTCCAAGCAAAACATTACCTTCAGGAATAAGGGAGTCGGAACGACTTGGCTAGAAACCGCAGACTCTAGTTTTACTCCTTTTTTTTATGAACTGTTTGTGGTCAAGGTTGGCCTTCCCAGACCCAAACTCCACCTTTGCACATTTACTGACGCCGAGTCATTCCTTCTGCCTTGTGCAAATGACATCGCAAAGCACCAAGTTTGGAGTGTTAGACTGGCAGCAAGACGGCAAAGTCTGAGCATGGCTTATCTTTGACCTCAAATATCATTCCCTCAAACAGCAAACACTGGCCTCATTTGCATTTATTCAAATCTTCATCAGCCCGTGTTGGCCCAAATATAACTTGCTGCCCTATTTGCATCCAGCAGCATTTTTGCTGCTCCAGTCAAATCAAACTGGTTTCCAGCACAGAGACAGCATTATCGCACAGTGATCCAAGGGCTCCCGTGTCCTTTTGCTTCTTCTCGTGTGTGAGAGCAAGCGACGGTCAGTGTCGGGCTGGCGGCGCCAGCGCATTGTGTGGAGCGTGACCTCTACGACCACACTGAGGTTTACTGGCTTCACCAGAGCTCTACTATAATGAACTCAGCAAACCACTAAAAGGCTAAGGCCTTCTCTCAGTCGCAGCTCTGCAGCCTTGTTGAGGCTGCTCTCCTGGGAAAAGGGAGTTTAGTCCCAGCTCAAGAAAGGCAATGTGTTTCACTACTATTTTTGTTTGTTAGAGTCCTACTAAGAGTGTTTGACTGATGCTTATCTGGTTTTTGGGTTTGACAAAAACCTGGAGAAAAAAAAATCCTGGAGAGATCTCATGGTTCGTACTTCCGAGTAGCTGAAAATTACCTTTGTAATTCAGGCGTGGGTTTATGCCTGGTCTTTTTAGGTGTGGATAAAAAAAAGTAAAAGATTAAGAACATTTGGTTGCAGTAACAAATTCTATATCTGCAAGAATGAAAGGTAGCATGCAGCCAAAGCACCGATCCACGTTCACCCCATCCTGATGTTAATCAACTAAAGGGAGGGCTTTCTAAATGGCTGTCACTCACTTGCATTTTGGGTTCTCACACGACACACCTTCCTTTTGGCCCCACATTGTTTTTATTCTTTGATAACAGATTCAGTTACATAATGAATCCCATCCATATCAAAGGCTGAACCAGGGATACACTGGCATGGCTCCAAGCTCCTCAGAAGAGGCCAAAACCACATGGGAGAATAAACTCTTCCCTATTTTTTCCTCTTCCCCCTCTCCCCTCTGCTCTTTGTCATACCACAGACACTATCAGCTGTGAGAGAACAGACATGTGTTGTTGATCATATGCGTATTAAATAAATATTGCAACGGTCACCTAATATGTTGTGGTGTACTTTCTGCTTCAGCATGACTCTGAAACCAGAAGAAGACCATTTCAGACATGGTTTTAAAATGCATTCCTCAAGGCACTACAGTGCGTTAGCCCTGTGGGGTGTATATGGTCTTGCAGGGTAAATGGGTTTGGAAGGGCTCTGCTGTTGTGTCTGAATCACCATGTTGTGCTGGGCGACAAGTTTTTCGGTGCTCCCACAGAGTGCACTCACACGCGGCTCTGCCAACACTGAGCAACATTTAAAACTCTGGGCCTGCTGTCCCTGCTGCACTCTGCCAAGCATCTCTGCAGAAATAAGACATTTTCTTCTTCTTTCTCTACCTGAGACCCGCTCTTTGTGTCCTCATAATCATTCCTGTCTCTCTACAGGGTTCATCAAACCCCCAAACCACCACCACTACCCATTCTTTTCACTGGCTTTGTCTCTGCTACCTAAGTGCATCCGTAGCATGAAAATCTGGTGGCAAATGTGCCTCCCACACTCAACATTCCAGGGTCTTGCAGGACTACATGCTGATGGCTCAGCCTCTCTCTCTCTCTCTCCTCTGTCTCATTGGTAACAGTGCAGCTTGTGTGGGTGTTGAGGGCTGTGGGACGGGGTAACAATGTGAGTGTGTGTAGAGACAAATAATAATATGCAAATTTGTTGTCCTTGATTACATCATCCAGAACAGAGACTCCTAATTTGGCATAAGAATTTTGAATTAATGACTGTGATGCAAAACTCATGATGGTAAATTTAATCAGAAGAGAACTGATGAAGGAATGAGATGAACTAACTTCAAATAGAGATGCACAAAGTACACAGTTATGTCCAAAAAATAAAATGCCACAGTTCAACAAAAGCAGAAAGCTGCGACAATGAAAACACAGCCCCAGTTATTCATCAACAAGTCTCGAAGCTGTGGAAATAAGATGAGCAGCTATGCTGCCACCCCATTCACAATTAAGATTTGCCAAGAAAAGTGAAAAGGAGAGAACAAATGAAAAAAGAAAGTGAAAGACTGCGGACAACTGTTCAGGGAACTGAAGATGACCAGATGTCAAAGTGTTGCTGTGTTTTTTTTTTCTCCCATTTAATAAAATTTGGAACACTACCTGTGGTGAGAGTTATTGCTGTTAAACATTTTGCATTCATCCCTGTGTTTTTAATTATTTGTAACCTTTTAGACCAATATCTCATTACATTTCCAGTAAATAACCAAAATCACAGGGAACTCTTTTGAAAAATAGTTTAGATTATCACGTTTTTTTTAACGTACTTGAACCACAAGCTTTTTAAGTTTCACGACTGTAACATTTTTAATGAGTTTTAATTGTTAAACTTTAGCAATAAACCAAGGAATATATCAGTCCTTAAGCACAGGCAGATAGTAACTTTATCAGATATTTAAAGTGAACCATTTTTTTTTAAATTTGTAAAAGAAGCAAGACTTTTTTTTTGTCTTGGGTCTTTAAAAGAGCTGGTTGATGTAACCATTACTGGCCAAATGTAGATGACCTTGTTGGAGCCAGGTTCAATTTAGCGGCATTCTGAAATGTTTGAACCATGTTTCTCTTCCTTGTCCTCAGTGCAAGTTTGTCCATGAGAAAATGGGAAGTCAGTGTTGGTTCTGTCTGCCACCCTGTTTTGCTTGGCCTGGTCATGCCAGCAAACGCACGAGATGTCGTTAATAAAATCCTTAAGTTAGCACGAAGAGCGTGGAGCGCAGACGAAAGAAGCCTTGGGAAGTCGTTTTAATGGGTGGAACTGCTAAACTTTTCTTGGAAGTGAAGATGCTGTCGCAAGCAAAACGGTCAGATGGCTTTTCTTTCAGAAGTTTTTATATACCATTTTGCCTTACTGCTATTTCTTTTCTTACAAATTTTCCAATAAAATAACCTAAATTTGAAAGGATTTTAAATTTTTTCTTTATGACAATAGTGAAGGAGTTTAAACAGTTGTCCAAAATGCTTAGTCAACCTGCAATCTTGCAGAAAAAGTAAAAAGAAATCCAGTGAATTGTATTTCAATTTAGGTTCTTTAAAATGTACATTACAAAAATTAGCTCGCAGGAGGGGACGTATAAGGGTACAAAAAATAGTGACGC
This sequence comes from Zenarchopterus dispar, assembly GCA_028564865.1. Classification (NCBI taxonomy): domain Eukaryota; kingdom Metazoa; phylum Chordata; class Actinopteri; order Beloniformes; family Zenarchopteridae; genus Zenarchopterus; species Zenarchopterus dispar. The sequence goes on from JAOWBL010000023.1 coordinate 8,479,397, forward strand.
TATGTCAAACAGGTGATATCAACAAGATGTTTCAATCAGAATTTGATAGAAAATCAGAAACCAATAACGACAGTCTTTGAAAAACAAGGATGAACGGAGGATTTCAGGCATTTTAGCAAATATTTGAGAGAATTATCTGAATATTTTAGACAATATTCCTTGAAGAAAGATTAGAAGTGATTCACATATTTCTATTTCTATAGTGCATATTTTCATTAAATTAATCCAAGAATCTGGAGGAATTTCAGACTATAAAAGGACAAAGGCACATGCATAATCTGGACGCCTGGCACCTGGGATATTTGTCAAGCATTACAGTACAGAACTAAATTCACAAATGCTGCTTAAAACTTTACTAAGCAAAAAAACATAACCTTGCACTAATCTTGTTCAGAGAGGCAACATTGACTGGACGTTGTGGTCAAATGAATTGGCAATTGCTGCTGATATTTATGTGTGTGCTGTGGACCAAGGACCCTTCTAGACTTTATCACCAATAAGTCTAAAAGTCAGTCTCTGTGATGGTATGAAGTTTTAACATTACTCATGGCAAAGGGAATCATACACTTCTGTCATGGCAGAATTGCACTGAGGTTTCAGAGCAACATATGCTGCCTTCAAGATCACATCTTTTCCAAGGATGATTTCCAAGCAATTTAATAAGAGCGATGCAAAATCACTGTCTGCATGTTTTACAAAGGCATGTCTGAAAAAGAAGAGAGCGCAGATGCAAGACTTGGATGTTTGCAGCCCTGACCTTTCCCAACATTAAATGTGAGAATTTTGAGATCAAAAGGTAAATGACTATGACCCTGTTCTGTTCCACATCAAAACACCAAAAGAGGAAAAATGTTTAGTTGCTTGGTTTGTCAATCCTGAAGAAGGAAGTCCAGCATTACAAAATGTTAAAAGCTTTGCCATCAGAACCTTTTTTTTAATGTATTGCAGGCTGAAATTTAAAAATTATGTTTGTAAAATGAATTAAGTTCATAAGAAAAATACATGCTTCCTACAAATAAATTCCAACCTAATGTAAGAATCATTTGGTATTCAAAAACATGTAAAAATAGAAAATAGGAATAAAGATATACAAATTTAAAAGCCAAATAGCCTTATTCACTTTATGATTTTCTGCTTTTTACAAGCAAAAAAAAAAAATGCCATTAGTGATGTGACATTAGCTAAGAAAAAGCTGAAGACTCAGAAAACACAACAGAAACTCAGTGCATCGACTGGAATGAGGTTAGGCAGATTCAGCGACAAGCAAAACCCATGCTTCATGTCCACTTAATTTCCCTTGCAAATCAGCCTCGCATTCTTAGGGTTTTCACAGTTCCCAGCTCCCTCTTTTTTTCACTGAAACATGCCCTGAGTCAGCCAGGCTCATTAGGCAGGATGAGACTATTACCAGGCAAGTTATCCTGTTGTAACAATGGGATGTGTTCAGGTGGTGGAAGCACCAGTTTCACTGGGTTCATTTTACTTTCTCTTCATATCCTGTGGCCAAAAAGACCACAAATCCCTCTTACAGCGCTGCTTTTGCCCTCTGTCAACAATATCAACAATAAATTTGACAGCTGGAATGCAGCACAACCCCAGCATAATAGTCAAAAAAATTAATTCGTTCAATGTTCAAATGTTAATTTGTTCAATGTATTTTATTTTATGTCTTCAGAAGCATGTGCAGGAAATGTGCAAACTGTTGAAGTCTGAATTGAATTTGTACACCAATGGCTCTAAACAGAATTTACCCATATATAATCAGTTTAAATAAAGTTGCAGCCGCAGTGTAATTTGTGTAATGCGCATTAATTCAGCCAGTATACTCTGCTCTTCTCACAGTGAAGCTTCCCATTGCAGTTCATGTTTTAGCTATTTACAGTAGGGCTTTCAAGAGTCTCAATCAGAAACTGTGGACAAGTTCCAAGGAAACAGGACCCAAGCACCCTGAAGAGCCTTTTTGCATCACTTTTATTCACTCCTGTTCTTTCTCAAGAGTTCCTCCTGAAAGTATTTGGCAAACACTTGTGAAAAAAAAAAGAGTTTGAGGGAAGAAAAACAACAAGCCATTCTTGAGCCACCCACACCCCATCTGCTGTGGTATTATCTTCTTTTATTATCTACAGATTATGTGTGCTGATATTATTTCTGCAATTTGGTCTGGTGGTCATTGTGGTTGTTGTTCTTGTTGTTTTTTGTTTGTGGAGTACCGTGATATGAGACAGCGAGGGGGGGGTCCTCCCCCATGTGCATCTAATCATCCATTCAGGACCCTCTTAATGGCTTGTCAGTTCCCCTTGCCCTTCCATTTTCTGTCCAATTAATTCCTTTCTAGCTGTCCGGATAAAGGGAGACAATGGGGCCCCTCCACAGCATAATGAATCATTAAAATTCAGCAGCGCGGCCCTGGCACTTGGCTTCTCTCTGGACTGGTTAGGGACGGCTGCTTGGCATGCATGCCAGGGCCAACTCGAGCATTCTACCCACTGGACCGGAGGAGATGGGATCTCTCTTCATTCCTTTCTTGTTGGGGGTTTAATGAAAACACATCTCAGCTTGGATGTTTGGTAGATGTGCTAACAAAAAATATATGCAGGAGAATATCAGCTTCAAACAGTCAAAGGTCAAAGTTGTTCAAACGTTAAAGTTCCTTCCTGCATTTGTGTGTTCAACAATGTATGTTTCCGAGAGAAAGTAAGCAAAAATAGTCATTTAAGGAATGTAAACTTGTACAACCACCTGTTTGAGCAGCATTCCATTATTAAGTTTAGTGTTAAAGGGAAACCAGTCCAAGGTAAAAGGGAAAATAATTTCACATTAAATTGTTGCTCCTCTTGTCATAGTACAGCTCACAACATAAAAGTAACATAAAAACCTTCATATAAACTACGATCCACCACAAAGCCAAACCCCCAAAAATCCATCAGTTCTATTCATTTATTTTTTACACATTTTTTTCCAAATGTATCTCAGGAAATAAAGTGTACAAGTTGAAACTAAATGTGAACGTAAATAATAACGAAATACAAAGAACAAGAAAAGAGTATTTTTTATTTTATTTTTTTATTTTTTTAAAAAAGGCCAGCAAATGAGTTAGCTGTGCACGTGCGAGTGAAATTTTAGTGGACAGAACAATCATTTTCACAGCCTGTCTCAAAATTTTTGAACATAATGATGTACAAAACAGTTCTGTGATTTAAAAAAAAAAAAGAAAGAAAGAAAGGTGATGATGCTCTGTACATTTCTCCTTTAGTATGTCACAGAACATTGGAAACCCAGGGTGTAAGGAATGATATCAAATTAAGGACATAATGAGAAGCGAGTTAACTGTCAGAGTCTCTGATGTGGATTGTGTGCTGCCTGAAGTTTGTTAATAATTCCATTTCATTTCAAAATACTGACAATAAGCGTTAGAAGGCACGGAAACATTTTATGCAAGACTGCAGCAATGAGTTGGCACTTGATGGTCGATGAGATAAATACGGGCAAATACACTTAACTTCACTTTCAAGCCAAATGACACAAAAGTACTTTTCTGTATCACTTGGTGGGTATTATGTCATCGGATATGCATCCCCTTTCTGAGGAAATGGCTCACAGATGGATTTGCATGTGCGACGCCACGTTATCTCACTAACCCATACGGATGCATGTGCGTTCACATATTCTTGCGCTGTCCTTCGACATATACAGGAGGTCCAGCTGACATGTCACTCAGGGTTTTGTGGTGTTATTTTACCCCATTTCCTTTAAGCCCAGATCATGACTAATCGCGATTTGACAAGCATAGATTTCAGACACCTGTTCTGTCCTGTGCGAGTCTGTTGGTCCTGTCTGTTTGCTTCCAACTTGGAATGGAGATGTTTCTGAAAATTGGTCTCCAACATAATAATAATAATAATAATAATAATAATAATAATAATAGTTTAAAAAAAGCTCTGTCCTTTACTTCATTTACTTTCATTTCTTGAAAAGCCATTTAAACAGTACTCTAAATAAGCAAACTCATATTACGTGTCCATCTACTTCAAACAAAAACCAATAATGATTGAACATAAATACATATAAGACTTTTATGCCAAAATGACACTAGTTTCATAGGAGTCATTTATTTAAGACTGAGCCATTGATGGAAATAGTGTGCTGCAATATAACTCTGGCCATCAATGTAAATTTCACCGCAGCTTCACATAACTGGTCCCGTGTACTTTTCGTATATGTACACAGTTGGCTAAACCATGTCAAACTTGAAATTCAGTAGCAGGTCTTTGCTCTATCTCAACTGTGCACATAAGTGCAATCTTTAACTAAAAAGAAGTGGGAGTGAATGGGATGAAGGCGCAGGCAGTACTGTATGTCCTCATGGAGGAGCTTGGCCCACCAACAACACAATTTCTCTTAGTGTAAGAAGTGTGTTTTCATCGCGACAATATAACTTTGTATAAAATCAGCAGGCACTTTTTTCTTGTGTTTGCTTCACCTTCAAATGGCCACAGGTAGCCTACTTCCCCCTACGTACAAATCCCCACCTCCCCCTTATGTCTTTCGTTTGTAGTGCATCAAACTGAATGAGTCTCTGGTGCTAACAGACTGTTTCTGTTTCCCTTAAGGTCGAGACAGAGTGGTGTAGACGGGCTGGTCCCAGCTGGAGGCAGTTGGGCTGTGGGCCGGAGCCATGGACAGACTGTTGAGGATCGGACTGCCATAGGGCCGCCTGGATGAGTGGAAGTAGGGGTACTGGTAGAGGCTGGAGGGGTAGCCCGAGTAAGGGTTGTAATAGTTGGAGCTCTGAAGGTCTGTATAGTCACACTGGGAGCTGGAGAAAGACGCTGCGGCTGAGGCAGCGGATGCGGCTGAAGTGACACAGGCCTGGCTACTGTAGGAGCTGTAATCAGGGTGTGAAGGCGACCCGTGAGAGTGCTCGCTGTAGTGGCTTGGGCTCAATTGCTCTGTTTTAATATGCAGACGGTGCTGGCCCACCTCGCTGGAAGAGGGAGAAGAAGAGGACATGGCGCTCTTTCTGCTCCAAGATGACCCGTTGCTGCCCGGGTGACTGTATGAGGAAGTGTAGGAGCTGCTAGGCACCGGAGTCGGCCCGTGGCTGTGGTCTGAGGACAAGGCAGAGGAACCTGAGGCATGGCCGTTGAGCGGAAGGTACTGGTCAAACTCGTGAACGTCAAAGGTCTCCATATTGCTGATGACATCAGTGCTGAGCTCAGAGATGTCTACGTTGCTGAAGTCGATGTTCTGCCTGCTGCTGTCAACAAGACGACGGCCTTCATGTTTCAGATCCTGCTTCACCCCGTGGTGCAAGTCTGTTTTGGGGGTAGTGGGTGGTGTAGGTGGACCATGGGGCTGTCCTAAAAAGAAAAGAAGAAGAAGAACATGTTAAGGTTAACCACTCCAAACGCAAAATGACGAAAGCAATTAAACACGTCAGTTTTAAGCTCCATAATTCTTTATATACGGCAACCATATTTCTTGTCAGCAGTGGTTCACGTACCTGCATGGTCAGGGTGGTGGTGCCCATCAGTCATCCCAGCCAGTCCTCCCATCCCTGGCTCCGCTTTGTACATATGATGTGCCAGCTCAGCCCCTGAGTCTGAGTCGCTCTGGCCTGGTTTCACATTTTTCCGTCGCCGGGGCTGGTACTTGTAGTCTGGGTGATCTTTTTTGTGCTGAACCCGCAGTCTCTCTGCTTCATCTACAAATGGCCTCTTCTCGCTCTCTGACAGCAATCTAACGGTGGAAAAATGTACATTTAAAATGTTAAATTTTACTCAAGTAGAGTGAAAACGATTTTGAGAAGGATTTTTTTAATCTAAAGCTGCTTTACAGGTTTTATGTGCTGTCAGTGAGGTCAAGCAGAAAAATTCAAAGGAGCATTTTTCTCTCTACTTCCTTGAATTATTATGCTGATAAAAATTTTAACAAATTTATTAAATTGTTGCCTCAATATTCAAGTAATTCCCAAAGCTATATCTATGACAGGAGGACTGACTCCCTTTTCAGTTTTGCCCTCATGGTTATTTAATGTAAATGGTTCATGACATTATTTCTGATCTTTATCTGAAAAATAAAACAGTTTCTTACCGCCAAAGTTTCCCCAGCGTCTTGCTCAGCTCTGCATTGTGCAGGTGTGGGTACTGGTCCGCCAGCTTTCTGCGGGCCGCTTGCGCCCAAACCATGAACGCGTTCATGGGTCTTTTAACGTGAGGTTTGCTCTTCAGGCTCCCGTTCCCTCTCACAGGCATGGGCACCAAGGACCAATCATATCCCTTGAGGACCTGAGAGACCGCGTCCCGTATACAGGCTGGGAACCGCTCATCATCCTCCGAATCCAGTTTCTTGCCCAAACCGGCGAGCAGGGATCCCTGGCCGTCGGAGCCCGTCGGTGAGGACGGAGCGTCGGAATCGGACTCGTCCTGGGACATGGAGCTGTTTGTGCCCGACGGGCTGCACGGCTGCTCGCTCACGCACTTGTCATGCTCCTCTGTCATTTTTAACATGATTTCTTTTCAGTCCCGCGCAATGAAAAAATCCGTAAGTGTTTAGTTACAAATAAAAATCAAACGAGAAAGCTGATTTTACGCGCTCAGCGGGGCAGCCGGTGCGCTCTTTTACGCACGCTGCGCCACAGTAAATTCCTCCGACCGTCTCAGTCAGCTCGAGCCCGTTGTTTTTCTCTGTTTGTTTGTCTTGTTTTCCAAGGCTGTCATTGGGGGTGCGGTCGTCAAAGTTGTGGTTCCCTGTGTGAGCTGAGGAGCTACATGTTACAGCAACTTGAGTTGGAGTTTTAAACTCGTCACCCCACCTGCCGCCTGGGATTGGCTGGAACAAATCACCACTTTCTCCCCATTGGTCCACATTTTACCGTGGGCTTCATTATTATAATGATTTTCTTTTTCATGGCCTTTCATGGTTTCGGTTGACGTTGGAAACGCTGTGCGGCAAATACATATTTATAATGCTGTTATAAAATGCACTTTTATGTGTTTTTAAAAAAAATGTTTGTTTTTAATGCAGAAAAAGGTCTGCAGACTACAACAAGCTATATCTGAAAACTACTATATTTTATACTCCTCTGTAGTCAGAGTTGGGTTTTTTTTCACTTTTAATCATTGGTAACAATAATAATTGATATTACATTATCACAGTATTTAGAACCTATGTATTGCAAATGTTAAACTGGATACAAATGCCAAGTTTGCTGTAATTAAAAATAAAAGAAGAAAAAAGGTTTTTAAAAAAGTTTCTTACTGGAAGGAAGGTAATAATGTGAAAGTCCAGGGATCTTTTGGTGATCATCAGGAAAATTCAGGTTATTTATGGTAAGTGAACACTAATGTTAAAGCAGAATTAAAAAAAAGATGTATGTGTTAATAAACCAAAATAATTTTGCTTCAGGTTTGCAGAGCATACCACTTTATACATATCAGCTCTAACAGATCTTATTGTTGCAGTGACAAGATGACCCTTCCTCACACAGCATAGTCTTAATGGCAGTGCTTCTGTCTTTCAGAATGCAAATGATGGCATAACACTATTTCATAGGCAGGCTGAGGGAGTGATGTTAAATAGTGAGCAGTGAAGAACCAAATTTGAATTTAAGCAAACATTTATGGCTCAAAAGTCTACTCTGACAGTCTAAAGTCTTCAAGTCTGAAGCATCATGGGCCTGTGCAAGTCCCATGACACCTTTAATAATAGTTCCAACATTAGATGAGGAACTTTATTTGTTCCAGCAGCCTGTCGGTGATCCATACATTACTTCTCACCTCTCATGAAACATGCTTTTATTACACCGGGGGTGCATTATAAAAGCAGAGGAGATAAGCTGGCAGAGTGAATCACTGTCCTTGTTGCAGGTGTCTTTGTTCATGTATTGTGGGATGATTTTTATCACGGGCCTCCCCATGAAAACACAAGGTATGCTTGTGCTGAACGGCAGTTTGCTTTGCTCCATGCACACTGCAGGTGGATGAGGGAAGAGAAGGGTTCGTGATGTGGAAATAGGAACTCCAGCTTGTGCAGGCAGAGTTTATTGCAGGCAAGGTGATGGATCGTACAATGAGGTAAGAGGCTATCATTGTCTGTTCTTGTATGTAGTCTTAAGGAAAACAGGTGCATAAGTATTCACTTTTTAATGAAAAGAGGTTGTAGTAGATGCTTTCATAAAGGTAATTACTCTGTATTGCAAACATGTAATAAAAATAAGCCTAAATTTTCATTTTAAAAAAGTAAAAAAAAAAAAAAAAAACTCACTTGGTCACTTGGTTTATGTTCTCATCCTTTCTAGAAGATGCTGTGAAAGCATGAAGGTCAAGTTCAAAGTGAAGATGTGAGTTTGTGTGTAAGACAGGATCACAGCTAACAGTGATAACTGTAAGCACGCATGTTTTGCACATGTAGAACTGTAGATATCACACCTGATTCTTGTCACTTACAACAAAATTAGTTTTTCTCCTTCTTTTGATCAGTCGGGTGGAGTTGAGCAAAGTCAAACCTATTGTAAAATTTGCTACATGTTTATTAGTGTTTTCCCCTTATTTGTCCTATCATAAACAGGAAGACAATGAAGATAAATCAGGATGAGTCCTAAATGAGTGGCAGCTGTGGTCAAGCACTGCTGAGCTGGGAGACTGCTTTGGTTTTTGGTAGACAGGAAGATCCAACGACGAAAAGAGAGAGAGAGAGAAAGAAACTGATTTAAACAGACTCCAGCCTTCCTCCTTCATGCCTCTCTGTATTGTGGGCAGAAAATGTGGGATCTGAGCTCTTGATTAGAAAAGGAAGAACCAACAGAGGAGAGGTAACCGCGCATGAACCTAAAGTATCTCCAGGAGTCGAGGAAGGTTTTAATTTTTCTTCTTTTTAAGAGATGCATCTCAAAGGGAAAACCATGGTAAAGGTTTTCAAATATCTGGAGAGGCTTTAGCAGAGCACGTTAGCCCTTTTTCTCCTGGGCCCAAGTCGCTGCTATCCCACATGTAAATTATACTCCCTGGGTTCTAATGTGCATACAAAATTAAATTACACAGTCACCCACAGGAATTTTGCTCCCTTTGGTCTCTGCTTCTGAGTTTTAATACAGTTAGGCGCATTTCTTCACTTTAGCCAAGTTATTTGACCGAGTTTGTTGGCACAACGTCGTACAACATAGACGGGGGTTTCAGATTTGCCATCAGGACATCAAGGTTCATACAGAAAAACATATCTACTCTGAAATCTACCAAATAGTGCATCTCAACCCTATAAAAAAATTCTAATCCACATTTTTGTGCATAATTTATTGAATCTGCACCACAAGAAGCCTGACAGAATTTTTATTCAATTTACCACATGAATAGCAGCTGGCTCTACAGTCATCACAGTACCAAACCAAACTCTAGCCTTAACAGCAGGCCTTCAGTTTGTTTAATAATCTCTCTGATTGCAAACTGAGGCAACATAAACTTAGTGAACTGTGGAGACTGGCATGCCCTCCCTCTCACCCAGACAATCCTAACCACTGCATAACCACATGTGGAGCGAGCTCCTGGGCTGCTAACAAACCATATTTCACTCCCGCGCCACATCAAGCAGACCACTTCTATCTTTGGTTTCACACACTCAGAGAAAAAGGTAATTAGTGCAGAATTTACAGCGGCACTAAATGCAAGTGGAAGAATGATACGCCAGTTTCAGATAGGACATCTCTGTTGAGAAAATCCCATGTTTTTTTTTTTTTGTTTGTTTTTTTTTTAAACAGCCGTGGGGAAGTTTGGAATGGATGAATTTTGTGTTGCTATGTTTTCAGCTGAAAAAGATACAAAAAGACACTCTAAAGTTAACTCTCAATGACGGGTGCACTCTCCTCTTCTCGTTACCACTTTTACTCATCCCACCTCCCCTGGATATTCAATGGCGGATGTTTTCCATTTTTGGTTTTCAGCCAAATGCATATTCCAGGTTGTCTATTTAGTAAGGTCGAGGACCCGGGGATGTTTGACTCCACTGGTTCTAATCACTGTCCAACCCCCAGGACAGCTGCTGCGTGTTAGGACCTCCCATTGACCTCTGACCTCATAGTATCCTAAATTCATTCTATTAAAACACCATAATGAGGGGTTTACTGGACCAATTGCAGGTTTTATTTAAACCTATTAGTAGATGTGGCGGGGTGCAGGGGAGGGGTTGCCCAGAAGGGAGTTCTGAAAAGATTGGAGGGGGAGTCTTTCAGACTGAAGGAAACAATTAGTCCAAAATGTCTCTGGGTGTGTTTGGCATTTGGCCACGCTCAGATTTTAATGTTAGGAGTATAAAAAGAGCTCAAGTGTTTCCAGATTATTTCCTGTGTTTTTCTCCCTGACCATAACTGTTTTGTGAGCCAGTGGTTTCTCTTCTGATGGTTCTATCTGTTCATTTGAATTAGGGATTATGGGGAAGGAGGTGTGGAAGCTAGAAGAGCAGCAGGTTGGGAAGACTTTTTTAAGTCTTTGCCCAGTTTCTTCTCAGGCCTTCAGAGAATTGTTGATGTCAGTGAATATTCAGGTTGTGTAGTCATATTATACGCAGATTTGAAAAGCTAGATCATAGTTGTTGTGGATTAACAAGTCTATTGATAACTGCAGCACACATAAACATGGATTTAATCTTCCAAGTGAAGTGGATATTTTTATTATTTTACTGTAACTTGACAGCCTAAATGCTGAGATGTGTGGCGGGAATGACATTTCCCATGCTGCTTCTCCCTTTTTTTTTTGCTTGCTTTCTTTCTTTCTTGCTTCCTTCCTCCTTTCTTTCTTTCCCGTCATCTTCGAGGCATATGTTCTGAGTAAAACTTGTGGTGTGCTCAGTTTTTGACATTGTCTACTTTTCTCATCTTTGATTCTCATAAATCATCTCCTCAATTTGCCTGTGAATTAGATGGTGTGGGACATGTAGACTTTTAGGACCGGGCTCATGGGCGGCGAGAGAACAGAAAGCCCACCCCTTGTCTTTACGGGAAATGGGAGGCCGCTTCCACACCACCAAGACTATTTTAAAAAACCTTGTCTAACTGTGCAGACTTCGCCTCATGCACTAAAAAAAAAAGTGTCTTGTTTTTAACTCTCAGATAATTGAAACAAGAATAAGAAACACTTTACGCTGCTCATATCCAGTATTTATATTTTTTTCTATTCATGAGAACTAGACTGAACAGTTGTGCCTGGGGATGGCCATAGAGATTTTAGACACTGAGTGGAAAGGAGCTTAGTGCACATGACAAGTGCTATATGAAACCTGAATCTCTAGTGTATAATTCACATATTACAGGATAATTTATAAGCTATTAAAGTGATTATTGGTGAAGTGGATCAAATTCTCCAATTAGGCTTTCAGTGTACTGGCCAAGACTTTCAATGTTTATGAGCAGCAGTTAGTCTGTCTGTCTCCAGCCAGTCTGTAACCTTTAATGGAATTGCTACAGTGAAAAACACACCAGAACACCTGCTGCTAACCACATGAAGAGAATGAAAGCACTGATCTTCTTGATGAGCTTTACTTTATGTTATATGATGCTACAGCCGTGAAGTAATTTCCATGGCCTGATGTGGGTCCCTTTTGCAGCACATATGATTCTGTGTTTGCAAACTTACAACTTCTCCATTACAGATTCATTTGAAATATTTTAATCTTTCCAAAGAATGCACAGAAGGATGTCCATTGTCCATATAATGTGCACACATGGAGTCAGTTGTCACTCTTATTTTAGCCTCATAAAACACCCACCAAGGTCTGCATCACAGTCTGAAAAGGCATTGCAACTTTATCCTTAGATTAGCACAATGCTAGCAACCTCAGATCTTGTGTCAAAAAGGCTCTAATGGAATCATGATGCACTATTAAGGGATGTTTTGTAGCGCGGCTCCGAGTTGTTGCTGTAACAGGTTGTCTGAGTGGTCCAAGGCCAGAACAGTTTGAGGAGCTTGTTCATGACATGACTTTTCATTTTCATTCCTGATCAGTGGCATTCTGTACAGCTTCCCTAGCAACTGTCACACAGACATCATTAGCCTCAGGCATCAAAAGAAGGAAGCACTTTCTAACTGTTTCCACTACCCACAAGGTACAGTCCATTTCCTGGTGTCCACTTCACTATTTCCAACTGTTTTGCTGACATGCAAAGCAACAAAGTGAAAGAGCATCTCATGTTGCAGAGTTCTGCCCTAGCACACTTACAGATAACTCAGTACTTGGACATGGATGCGATAGAGCTCATATGATAGATGTTTTGCGTGTTGGCTTTATTAGAACAGTCTGGGGACTTTGGTTCATGGATATAAGGCGGTGTAGCCCCAGATTAAATAATTTCAAGTTGCCATGATCACTTCCTGTTAACTCCACAGCAGTGCTGAGCTCTAGCTGAGGAGAGAAGAGAATGCGGAAGTACTTCTGTAATAGAGTGAATAGAGGAGCCTTTTAGGCGCCTGCTGAGTCTGACCTTTACTTTGACGGGAGTTTAGGTTTCCCAAGAGGTTGTTTGCTCTGTTTTATTCCTTCTGAAGTGGATTTACATGAATTCTGACTAGCTCTATTTTTACTGTGATGATTTCTTTAAATTCAGTCAACCCTTTAGTTTTGCTGGGGCAGATCACTTTACTTCACATCACCACCTTTGGTAATGTTCAGAGTGTTTAACCTCCACACAGTGGAGGCCCTGTTCCCCTGTGAGAGATATCAGTGTGCAGATGAAATTACAAATCAACTGAAGATCACCAACACTTGATTCCACTCAGCACACTCACCTTGGATTACCTTCCTGAGGTTTTGAGTGTGTGTCTGTGAGTATGTGTGTGTTCTCTCTGCTGCCCTTTCTTGTTCTGTTCAGTCACTTCCACATTCAAGGATCTGTCATGTTCAATCTAAAGAACAATATGTTTTTAACAGTCATCCTCTTTCAAGCTCTTTATTTCTTAACATTTTCTTTAATCCAGTCTTACAAAATAATGTACAGTAACTTTATTGGTTCACAGAGCATAAATGTTACCATTTACCAAAAACAGCTCATTAATTGAACAATGATTCCTCTTTCCAAACTCTTCCATTTGCGAACATATGTCTCATGTTGGAACACGGTTACCTCCAGCTTTATGCTTTAAGCTACATAATGATGTGTCTGTTCAGCGACTCATAAGAATTACATTCACCCATGATATCTCACTGCATAACAACATGCACATCGGAAACTGTTTTTTTATACACTTATGAAGGAAAGAAGGGGTGGAGGATGGTGCTGATCTGCTGATTCACCTTCCACAAAACTCACAAGCCTTTCACTTTTTCTGCATTTCTCTCACTCATAGATGGCTCAGATTACAAGTTAAACAAATGGTTAGACTTAGGTATTACTGAATACATGGTTGGGGCTTACACATTTTGCTGTTTGAGGATAGTGAGTACCGTCATCTCACATGGATCCTTCCCAACACAAAACAATGGCCCACAGATGCTTAACCATCTCATGACTTCTTACTGTAGGAATACAGCTACACATGTTGTTCTGTAACTGGACTGATCTACTTAATAGCAAATAAGGTAATGATAGAGGTATCCACCCCCTTCCCCTGCCTCTTGTGTCGACTAATGGCTGCCCCTGGGACAACTTTGGCTACATTTAAGGCACAGTATAAATCTACTAGCTACAATGTCCCTCATTTACCAAAATGATGGTTTATTGCTACTCTAAAAAAAGAAGTTTGTTAACTGATTGCATCTTGGCACTCATGCAACATGGAATTCATTTGAACAGATAAATTGTTCACATCGGAGTCCATGTTTTGGTTGAACTGGCACAAAATTTAATCAGAACCAATGACCTTGGCGCCTTCACCTTACAAACCAATTTCAGCTCCATCATTGCATTTACAGCTTCAAACTTAGATGCATGAATTTATGGCAGCAGTAAAGGAGCTGCTGGAGTTAATCTCCTAATGATTTGTCCCTAACTGTGCCACCCGCAGTTCGGGTTCAAGCTACAAGGACCAGTCGCTGGCGGCAGAATGGTGGAGGGAGCAACACGGTCTTATTTCAGGCAGCAAATTAGGGGTACTAGATTTTAGGCTGAACTTTTCTTTTTTTTTTTTTTTTTTTAGTAAAGATGGTGAAATTAGAGCTGGCCTTGTATCTTTCAGTGTAGCACAAAGCGCAAAATAATATGCATGTCTCAGAGCATATTTCAGAGGCTTGAGATCAATTACAAGCAAGAGTGCACAGGGAAATTTTACTAATAGGAAACAAATGGGCCATATTTCCCTCCTCATGTCACTGTCTTAGTGAGGATGCTTTTTGCTCCCCCTCTTTATTAGGGCATTCTCATGCAAAGATGCAAACACTTTTTAAATCTCTTATTTGAAAAACATTCACTTGTCTAAGTGAGTTGTCCAGTCTTGCATGCACAGCTTTATGTGAGTACCTGCTACTGTATCCAACATCACTCGTGATGTACCGGTGACACCGGTCCACATCGTGGAGAACAGTTACCGCCCGTTTCCTTTCTATCTCAACTGTCCATCTTCCCTCCTCCTTCCTCTCTCCTCTGCTGGTTGCAGTTGTATTTGTGCGCCTTGGGAAGATTACAAAGAGGTGCTTTGTGAGGGGATGCAGCTGCTGAAATCCGACTAGATCCAGCTGAAGAGAGAAGGGAGCAGGTGGGTCAACAACGCCACCCTGCTGTTCCCAGAATATCAGGCTGCAGAGCCGTGCCTCCCTCCCCCACACAGACACGCACCGACACATGCACACACTTCCTCTAAGCTCCCGTGGCCTAATCAACATACATACAAACATTGCAGCACGTCAAAATATATTGTAAACACGGATATAATTGACAAAACTGCAATAAACCAATATGCTCATGTCAAAGGACTGCCTCAGTGGAAAACTGCCCACTCATATGAGTGTGTTTAACAAGAATCATTCATCTAGTGCAAGAATGTTGGCAGGTAGTAAGCAACACAGAGATAAATCATTTTAACACACAAAGTGCTTCTTACTAAGGTCTTGTGCTTATGGTGAGATGTGCCTTTGTTCCTCTTACTCTGAAATTTCATTAACAGCAATTACAGAGAGGCCAGTCTGAGCACTGCAGAAAGCAGAGGAAGATACTGTCAGCTTGTGAAGTCAAGATGTTAACAGGTCGGGATGCTGCCAAAATGTTGGATTTCTGATTCACAGTGGGGACATTGGTAAGATGACCCTCATCCGGCTTTGCACAGCTCAGAAAGGGATGGTGGGAGATGGAGAGAGGAAAAGAAAGAAAGAAAGAAAGGAGAGGAAGTTGTGGACGCCAGCGCTCTTGGTCTTGTTGAGATGGATCAGATGTCCTACCATCCTCTCTGCAGGGGAGTAGGTGCTGGACCAAGGTGACATAAAATGCATCCTTTTGTCCGTCCCGGTTCCTTCATCCGGTTCAGGCCCATGGGGAGGAGCCTGTCCCAGCTGTCGTAAAATATGGAAATACAAACTTGCTTTGTTGTTAAATTTGTTTCAGCTATAAAAATGAGCAGAAATGTAAACATGCAGAACTATTAGTGAAATGAAATGACCCTACTTTGATTTATCACCCCCATCTACTCTTTTAATCTGCTTCAGAAAGCATACTTTTTTTCATAAGAATAACCTCAATGGACAACCTAATGATAAGAGATCTCTTGTATCGACTTTGCATATGTTTTCTCTTTATCGTCATGTTCCACAGACAGCCTTTTGATAACCAGAAAGGAAAATAAATGCTAATGAGATGTGAAGGAGGCTAAACAGCAATCTGTGAATTATGAATAAATCCTCCAGCTTTGTAAAATACATTTGTTTGACGGAAGTCTCCCTTTATTTCTAACAGCAGTTTTGACGCCCATGTCTTCCCTCCCCCACATCTCAGTGTCCCCCCTCACTCCAGATGGACGCAATAATTCAGCAACACTGATAAGAACTTATTCTATCGCTTTGTGAAAACACTTAAATTTTAATCACAGGGCTGAACACTGAATGAGCGCGCTGTTCCACACACTTAATATTCTTGCCCTTTGACACTTTGTAGCAAATGTACAAAGAAAGCTCCTCAAGATTTTTCTCAATAGAAAAGTCTTCCAGCACAGACTGAAACAGAAAAAATGGCTTATGCTTCACGAAAAATAAATAAATGAATGTTCAATTTTTAATTTTAAGACATGTCTTGAATTTTAAGACACATGTCTTTTAATCAAGACACATGTCAAAAGAGATTTAGACAGATTGTGGGTTGCATTGCCATACCCCTTTCTCTTTGAACTGCAGACATCAGTGCCATTTGGAAAGTGAAATCCTTTCCTCATTCTTTACATAGGAAATCAGCTGTTTAGCAGTTTGAGAACTCCTTTGTGGTATTTTTTTTTCATAACATGTTCAATATTTTCAGAGCTGCAACGAGTCAGAACTACAAAAAAAGGTCAATCTATCTCTGTTTTCTGCCTTTTTCCCCAGATTATATAAATTTCCTGAGGGCTTTAATGATATCATTTATCACTGAAGACAATATCCCCAGTTTACAGTATATGCAACATTAATGTTATGCAAATATTATTCTTTAACTGTTGAGCTACCTATCCAGTCAACTCACAAAGATTGGTGCTCCCCACCTGATCCTGAACTCTTACAGTCCTGCCCAACAGGAAGAAGTGTGAAAGGTATATCTATGTCCATGTTTAAAAAGTCATGCTCATGCAGGACCCAAAATATCAACAAACCTCGAGGCTGTTGTTGTTTGTCAGTAAATGTCTACATGAGATCACCATAACTACTACCCACATATGAATATGTAGGTAGGAGTTTGTACATTTTCTAAACCTTAACCATGTATTTTGTTACAGCTAATCCATTCTATGTACTGCATGTGTATATCAATCCTAATTCTAACTATTTTTAATTCATAATTTCAAAACACAATAGAAAAAGGAGGAACCAGTGGGAATAAAAGCAGGTTGACTGGAAAACATTATAAGTGATGTAAAACAGATGAGACTTCATCAGTGGAGACTTTGTGACTCCTCCCTCCTTGTTTCTGGTCAGCATAAATTGCCCTGAGTGTCCTGAAAAATTTGAACTTGTGTGGTGGATTTCAGAGGGAACACATGCACTCTGCTACATGGCCTTGATAACTGAATAGCTAGAAGAATATTTCTATGGAAAAGTACATTTCATTTGGTTGTTTGACTATGTAGTGTAGTATGGCACTGTGTGTGGACGAGGCACAATCAGCAGATCAATGTTCTTTTCAGAAAATACTCCACAAAAAAGTTGGTGTTGAATATTTAGTTATCCTTTAAAAAAAGTGTACTCCTTTGAGTTGAGTATATTGCATATTTCCACCAGTTAACTCACCCAGTGAAGACTTTAAATGCATTGTTAATAACACAACACACGTGAGTTTTGGGGTGTTGGCTTATGTAGAGATGTTGGAGTTGATGACCTTAACTTGGTCCTCTGCATAAAATCAGAACCTTTAACTGGAGGCTTAAGGGAAGGTGGGATTTTAAGACAGGGGGCGAGCTTGGTGGGTAAAAGACATCCGAAAGACAAGTGCCTTTTCCTCCTTGTATGTGTTTATGAACGAGATGGAATAACTGGAATGAATCACGTAGAGTGTGGGTGAGAAAAAAAAGAAAAAACACTACCTACGATATCTGTCTGAACTAGCACCCGGGGTTGCATCATTTCCCACTGATTTATGGAGGGCACGTGGAAGTGAGGTGTAAAGGCAACATAGATGCACATGGACATATTTTCAGCATCTTTGCATTCATAGAGAGCAGCTGTTCTCTCGTGAGATTGACTTGACTGATTCAGTTTCTCTATGATGTCTCATTCTTGTACTTGTGTTTATGTTGCTACTGTTCTCTTATTGGAAAGTTTGCTTCATATCGAATTCAGAATCAATATTATTATAATACCATATCTGAAACCTTAAGACTGTTTGGGTCAAAAACAATTCCCTCTGTGACTACATAGCAGGTATACAAACATACACATGTCTCTTTTGGAGATGTTAAGGAAAGTTTTAACTTTTACCACCACTGAATGACAGATTGTTTCACTTAAAAAGACTCTCACAAAGACAGACAGAGAGAGAGAGAGAGAGTCAGTTTAAATCAGAAGTGGTGAATATTATCTGAGACAAAGACATTCATGAAGATCATGTTAGAAAGAGGATATGAAAAAAAGAATGAAAACAAATCTTGAATTAACAACATGACACCAAAACCTTGCATTTGCATATATTTCTAATTGATTTCAATTACTGTCACAGGTCAGCTGTCTTCCAGCGTTCATGTGCCTACAATTTTTGTTTAGACGAGAGGAGTTCAGTGATATGATATCAGTTCCATCATGGCGCCATCACATGCACCCCGCAGGCTCCTCGCTGCCTCTTGCATCACTGGGGAAAGCACAGCTCCACTTTCTTCATGCGCAGCTTCAGGTTATTATTCACAGTCTTATCTGTCATTCTGGTTCATGTGATGTAGAAAAAGAAAGCAGTCCAGGTTGTTCTGGGTGCCTTACTTGCTCATTTAACAGTTTGTGTAGGAGAGAAAGTATTATTAGAAGGTGGAAATGCAGACTTTCAGCCATCTGGAGCTGTGTCTGTCCACATGTTTTAGAGTGTGGGAAGCTGCAAGAACGTGTCACTGGTTTATATCAAATCACAAAATATTTCATCAACTCTGTGTTCGCTTGTGGGTGTGTGGATGTTATTGTTAGAGGGTGTTTTTTTTTTCTTCTAACTTTTCTTGTGACTTATTACTAGTCTGTCATTGTCATTTACCATCACTAACATTAGCTCATTTGTCATGTTGAATTTGTTTAAGCGTTGTAAATGCGCCCAGCCCTTGTTTCTGAAGTTTGACAAAATGAAGCCACATGCTGGCTCTGACCAGATGCCTCGAGCTCAGCACCAACAGTGGGCAACTGCATTAGATGCGCCATTTCTCATTTCACTTGCATATCCCCACGGTGAGAGTAATAGTCTCCACATTGCCTGGTGAAGCATCACCCCTGATTGTCGCCATTCCCACATCTGCTTCCTGGAACAGCAGTGGGGAAGTCTCCAAAGAGCTCCCAGCGGAGTGTGGGGCATGTGTGCTCACATATGAGGCGAGTGTATGAGATGGGGGCTTGCCGGTGTGGTTTATTTTCAAAGGGTTGTGCTGAGGATGTGTTGAGAGGTTGAGGAGTTGAGAGAGCTCTCTCCACTCTGGTTTGGGTTTCACCTCCCTGAGACACAGCTGGAGGGGGTTGGGTTAGTAACCAATGGAGGGAGTCTGCAAGGATTTAGTGTTTAGTCAACAGCACAAACAAGACAGAATATCATTTTCTGTGTCCTTGGCAGACTCAGAGGGGAGAACAAGAGAACGCTTCCAACTTTGTAATATCGTGATTTTCATACCATTGTTGAAGGAAATTGTCATCTAATTCATGTTCACCTCTTTTTGTGACCTTTTAAACTTAAGTCTCGTGTGAGAAAAGAAAACATGCAAACAACTAAACTGAACTCCAGCAGAACAGGGAAGTAAACCATCCACACTGAAGCCAGTTAACTGTCATGTTTGCACCATTCATTTCCCTATTTTTCAGCAGCCGCAGTAGCATGTGTAGCGATAAGCATCACTCCAATATGGGCCACTTTGCATTGAAAAAAGGCCTGGGTAATATGGAAAATGTGCCAGAGAGGTAAAGTGAAATTATTTGGTTATTCAAAACTACCACTCTCTCTTTCTACTGGCGTGCATCAGCATACACGCGTGCTCTCCAGCTGTCAGAGCAAACTGGAAAATTTTGAATGCAAAATAAGATGCAAAACCAAACATTTGCATCGCTGTACGGTTTTAGAGCAGAGTTGCCAGGGCTCAGAAGTTAAAGCTGGACATTATGTAATTTGAGTATTTCAAGTGCTGCACAGCTTTCTAACTGCTTCGTGTAAATTCTGGGCAGCTAAAAAATAAGAATAATGCTGTCATAAAAAATATAAACATGTTTCCCTGTAGGTACACCTGGTATACCTAATAAAGTGATGAGTGTATGTATAGGCACCTGTCTATATTCATACACTCCCACTTTTATTAGGTATACCAGATGCAAACAAATGACCAGTAATTCTTTTAAAACTAATCTAATGTCAACTCAAGGAAATAAATGTCCAGAGGGGTTTATTTTGTTTTGTAGACATGTGTAGTTTAGGTTCTTGATGTATTCTCAGTTTGATCTGGTTGTTGACTGGTGTTTTCTGTTATTATGAGCTGGTGTTTCACATTTATAATCCCATCTGTTTACAATCACTCGTGCTTTTTCTTGACTTTAAATTTTAACATCCTACTCTACACCGCCCTCCCACTAACACAGGTCACACTGAACTATGTCTCAAATTCAAATGGCCAAGCATGCAAATGACTTGTCTTCTTCTTCTCTTTTTTTTTCTCTTAATCATTCCCATGGTTTTTCTACATTGACTGCATTCGTATGCCTGCCAAACACTAAGGGTGCTGGCGATTTTTTCTCCATCAAACTTGTGTGAATGGGCGCACGAGCAACAGGTGCCAAGAATATGATTTTTCTCAAGTTCTAACAACCGTTTTAAAAAAAAAAAAAAAAAAAAAATGTACTAGAGGTGGTTCGCTGAGACTGAAAGTAATTATGGGCCATTTGAAGGGGAGAAAAAAAACTAAAAGTGCGCTGTTTTTTTTAAGACTCAAGGAACATTATGTGGTCTGTCTAATGTCTGTTTTATTGAAATGGTTTTATTTTCAAGTTGGTAATTTATATTGGTTGTCTGTGATTCCTTTGTAGGAAATGTCACTAACTGTGGTTAACCTGAAGACTGTATTTTTGAAGATATATTTGGCTTTCATGACAATACAAGAATGCAAAAGATCAATGGAATTGTTTTCGACGTCTGTATTTGGCCTCAATATTCTTCCACTTACTGCAGAGGATGAACGACTTCTCCTCTTTCAACATGTCTAAATCCCTAGAAGTCTGGTCAAGCAGCTTTTGCTTGGAAAAGTTCAACTCTCACTGAAGTACCCATGAATGATCTTTCATTAATAGTAAAAACTTGTCAAGTGACATAAATGCTAAGGAAAACCTTCCTTAATTTCTATCCATCCATCAACCTTCCCTTAGCCAAGCTTTTATGTCATTAATTTATTGTTTGAAATTGCTCTATTGGTAGTTCATACTTTAAAAGCTTTAGTGCAAGACAGTTAACGCACTGCACAGATAATTATAGGTGCACTGAGGTTATCTTTGCCACATGAACTCACCTTTCACTTTATTAGCTTCACCTGGTATCCCTAATAAAGTGGCCGGTGAGTGCAGTTACCTTTTCCTATTTCCTTATCATTTCCTAACCTCACAACGTCTCCCATTGTGGTCGTATATTAACGTTCATGGAGGACTTCGTGCACCTGTCAGAAAAAGAACTTGCTAGTGGTGAGATGATATCTGATGTCTATAGTTTCATATCAATAAAAATAAATACATAAATAAAAACAGATAAAAGGTATACTGTCACTTTAAATAATTAAAATACATATTTATCCAGTTCTGAGGTTTTATATTTCAGGACATAATTTTAAAACACTGATCTGATCAACAACAGAAACTTGTAACATATTGGACTGTTTCATCACAAAAAGAAAAAAAACAAGAGGGAGAAACAGTGTGTGGAAAAGCTAAACACAGCTCATGATATGATAGCTTATGGAACCACTTTTAGCAGCAGTAACTTCAAGTAGTTACTTCTGTATGACATTATAACTTTCTCATATTGTTTCATTATTTCACCACATTCAGGCTGCATTCTAAACTTTCACTGGCACATTGCAAATATTCTTTACCCTTTTTTAATTTGTTTTTTTTTTCCCGTTTTATGACTCATTTTTGCAAAACTTAGTTGTCAGACAAATAGTTTCAGATTTCACTCCAGAATACTTTGGTATGTGGAGGATTTCATGATCAACTATGGCTGCAAACTGCTCAAGTTGCACAGGTTCTAAACAAACCCAAATCATCATCTCTATACCACTTTGCTTGACGGTTGGTGTGCTGGTAAGAAATGCCTTTCCTTCTTTCTGTCTCTTTTTTCTATTGCAATTTCTCTTGCAGACTGGTCCACTCCTGCCAAAAACTGGCTGCCTTGACTTTTACCCACTTGTGAATAATCTATCTCACTATAGAATAACAGACTTCAGATTGTTTGGAAATATCCTTGTAATGCTTCACTTGCAACAACCAGTTAATCGACCGCTTTTTATCTTTAGCACCAGCCTTCAATACTTACCCTCTTTGATCCGATAGGAGCAGTAAGATTGTTGTTCAGTTTTTCACGTGCTACAGATTTATTTTGACTTAGTTTTTAATCAACGTACGTAATAGGTAACTGTGTGTATCACCCTGATTTAGAGGCCTGGTAGGAACCAAATGATCTTAATTTCGTGTGATACATAAAACTTAAAAATTCAAAGAGGGAGTACTTTCTTTCCACGTGAATGTAGATGAATTCCCACTGTCATTCCCCCACCCTCTTGCTGCTCTCAGCGCTTCTCGGGTCTTCCCCTTTCCCTCACACTCCTATCACCCTTAGACCTCAGATCATTTATCTGTTTTCCTTTTGAAATCATCTGGCAGAAACTGAGTGGTTTCAAAATTGCTCATGCTTGCTGACTCATCCTCTCTATGAACTATCTGCTCCGTCATGGGCTCCCTCAGGTGTGATATTATTCCTCTGGTCCCTTTTTTTCCCCTCTCTTTCACCCTATGTTGAGTCATTCTCTGGGAAAAGCAAATCAGCGCTCTGCAGCAATATCAAGACAACGCGCTCTCCGGTTCTGTTTATGAAGGGTGAGGTTCTTCTTTTCCTCACCTCTAGAGGCAGGACCACACAGCGTGTGAAAATCTGGCCCGCAGACACACCTCGGTTTTCCATGCACAATAAATCACACATACAAGTTTTCCCACAACAAATGACTTCACACTACAGTTCAATGATGCAGACATATCTCCTCGCTGTTGTAGAAACTCAGGTTATAGTCTGGTTTTCCATGGAACCAGGTACACTGCAAAAACAGCCTCTCTGAAAATAAGGCTACAATTGTATAAATCTAGTCTAAATTGTCTCATTTTAAACAAAAAAATATTGTCTAGAATTGTTAAAACTAACAAAATATTTAAAAATAGTCCTCAATTATAAATTAGGGCTATTTTACTTTCCCAGAAATAAAGTTTTGCAGTGTAGTAATTGAAAATAAACAGGAGTGTTTGTCTGGAGTTTAGCAGTCCTTGCATTTTCCTCACTTTATTGTTACTGGTTAGGCTCAGATTTAGTTTTGTAAACTCATTGTGTTTGCATGCGTGGTCTAGCTAATTGCATTTGATCAGTGCAAGAGCTTCATGTTTGTCAGTAATCATTTGACTTTACCACCATCACATTCCTCGAGAGGCTGAGCTTGAGTTTCATTGCATTGATGCCTATATATATTCCACACTATCCACGCCAATGCCTCTGATTGCCAAAGCAGCCCAATTACTGTGCCTTACAAAAATAGATCTTGTCTATTTCAAGACAAAATGAAAAAAAAAACAGCTTTCTAATAAGGCTGCAGAAGGTACAGGGCATCTATGGTGTTCTTGTAAAGTAAAATGAAATCACTGCTTAAAGAAAATCTTGCTTACACAATCAACGTATCTAAAGCTACTGATCCATTTTTGTGGTTGGATCTCTTTTTCAAGCAGCGTAATGGAAGTGGCTGAATAGCATCCTCGTGATGGTGTAGAAATCGGATTCTGCTCACAATTCTTAAGCGTTAATATCTTCTTCAAAAGTCTGAAAAGTAATCAGATTTTTTATAATAAAAGCTCCTCTAAAAAATGCATCAAGAGGGGAGTTTTATGTACAAAGTCAATTATCGGTAAGCAGTACTTTCAACAAAGCCCTCCTGAACTCATAAGTTCGGCTGTGCATTATAGAGAGAAAAGTGCCTGCTGTCTACAGCTTGTCAATGTGCTTCCACTTACATCCACCACCTCCTCCTTCTACTTTCTCCTTTGTTTTTCTCTCCCTGCTCAGTCTATCTCTTCTGACCCTGTTTTTCCCCCAGAAAAGAATTTGAAGTGGCTTTTCAAGTGCTTTATTTCTTAAATTGGCGAGGCCTGTTGTGTCTAGTCTCTGAGCTCTGGTAAGGGCTTATTGCTGACTGAAATCTAATGCTGTACTCGCTACACTGCAAGAGGTGGCTTTTTTTTTTTTTTTGGATTCTCCTAGTGGTGTTTGTTCAAAACATTCTGGACTCTACTGACTCCCTACTGAGGGCCAAGGCTTACCAAGCACAGAGGAACATGGTTTGTGCCTTCAACTACCCACTTCAATCTGAACATTTAGCTGTTTTTCATTTTTACGAAGGCCATTCATGGTCTGCACTGTCATGTGCACAGACCAAGTGGAACCTTGAGGAAGAACATGCCCTTTGCATTTATACTGAGACTCAAGTTTTCAGTCAGTCTGTGATGGTGGCTCATGTCAAACATGGTAATTCAGAAGAAAAAAAAATGTGTCCAAAAAAATAAAAAACAACATTATCAATTCTCTTTTTACTGATGAGTAATAACTAAAAGCTTGGTCAGTGGTGGATTTCTTCACAAAACTTCTCCCCAAGATAGCTATGTGTACATAAAAATTCTAGTTAATTCTAGTAACTACTGGTTTTGTTTTTCTGACTCATGCACAGCTAACGTGCTTGCAGAGTGTACAGCCTACATGTATGCAAAATTTAGGATAGATAATGTGAGCAGCGCATGGACTTAAGAGAACCCTTCCTGGCATGCAGGTGAAGAAAACTTGCATTTATCCTAAGATGCATCCATTTTACACCAGACTTAGTATCTTCATAATTGTTTTCTCTTAAATTCAGGTACATGTACTGACTGCTTTCTCATAGCCAGGATGAGTGAGGGTTTGGTTTTGCGACAGCT
This sequence comes from Zenarchopterus dispar, assembly GCA_028564865.1. Taxonomy (NCBI): domain Eukaryota; kingdom Metazoa; phylum Chordata; class Actinopteri; order Beloniformes; family Zenarchopteridae; genus Zenarchopterus; species Zenarchopterus dispar. The sequence continues at coordinate 8,504,417 of JAOWBL010000023.1, forward strand.
ATGGAACAATGTTTATAGTAGGTCGTCCTCCAACCTAAAGGTCATCCCAAAGTGTTCTGGGTCAAGTCACTTAACCCCACAGTGTCCCCTGATATCGTGATTGTCAGGAGGCAGTGAAGGAAAATAGCACTGCTATATGTGGAGTATGTATATGAAAATTTAAAAAGAAAAACCTGTGTAGTATGAGTGTGCAAGCGTGAACGAGTAAATGAGAAACACATTTCAAAGTGCTTTGTAGAACTTGGCACCATATAAGTGCGAGACAATTTACCATTTTAGTGGGCTGGTACCTACATCTCAATTATTGCTGTGAAAGACAGACCTCCAGACTACTGAAACAGAAGGGAAGGGCGTTTAACCATCCCACAGACCGTGGTGGACATTCTCTAATAACACAAATTTTCTGAGAAGCTTATTACTTAAGAAAATTGAAATTAAAAAAGAGCTGTGTTCACTCTGGCGAATGATGTACCCACTGTGACCTTCTGATCAGAGCTGGAGCTGGTAAATAGCTGTAATATTCTGAATTTAATATTGTTGTTGTCTTGTTTTGTTTTTAACTTTCAAACAGCTTGCTAATGCTGATAATCTGAGCATACTTTAAATAAGTATCAAATATCCGTGGGTGTCTGCAAGTTTCTTTTTTTTTTCTTTACTTTTTTTCAGTTGGCTAATGTCAAGGGTTCATTAAAAGTAGAAGAATACAGCAACAATTTGGAAGTTAATTGGTACATAGTAATATAACAAGAGCATGGGAGTAAAAGTTTACTTTTGTTTATTTCTCTTGTAAACTTTCACCTCTAAAATATCTCAAATTCTGGTGTCTTCATAAGTTTCCTTTCATGAATGAGAAGTTTATCTCATGCAAGTTGGTTCCAAACACTTTTCATTTAAGCAGCAAATGGAAATACTAATTACCTCAAATTTATTTTACTGATATTTTGTTGCAAGATTAATTAAATCTAGCAGGGTTAACACTATTAAATTTTATTTTATTTTTTTATTTTTTTAATTGTCTCGTGCATGTCAGGTCATATGTGGTAAAACATGTAAAATCAGTTTAAACATTTAAGCTTTAAAAATGAAACACTTTGTTTTGTTCTTTCATTTATTCATTGATGCATTAAAGGTGGTTCGTAAGAGTTTATACTGTTTTTTGTGTTGTTGTTTTTCCACTAGAAGTTATAATTGCATTAAACAATGTGGGCTGCACTGAGTTAAATTTGCGTCATAACAGTGTTTTCAAAGCAAAGCGTAACTCATACCAGCCTTGCAGTATATCATCGTGTCTATCATAACATATCTTTCAACATTTTTAATAATCTAACTTGTCAAAATGCAGCCAGAAGTTGAGTTTACAGCAAATTGCAGTGATTCACTTCAAAACAAAAGGATTTGACCAAGCGTTTGTAAAACATATGGCTATTTTAAATATTATCAGCCTTTAGATAAAAGGTAGCCAGAGGGGTTTGGAGATAATTCTGCAACTGCGTTCAGAGTCTATCATGAAAACCTTCTTAGAGTGGACATTTAATACCCCAAAGAAGATTTGTGGGAGGAAGCTTTAACTACATCTGAATCTGATGGACGGTGCTGTTGTACGTGTTGCTGCTACTGTGGCCGTCTCCGTCTACCTGCAAGGCCCAGACACATGCACACACACAGTCACACATGCACACAAAGTACCGCAGGTCCCCTTGGCCTGGCAGGGCTGCATGTAGCTTGTAACCCAAGTGTTTTATTAGCAACTGGTCCAACACAGCTAATTGCTTCCTGAGGGAGTCGCCTCCCTCCACTCCAGGACTGATTAACGGTTCACATTATGTGTCTCGACAACCTTGACAATCATTTCTCTTTTTTTTTTTCATTTTGGTCACAAAACTTTTTATGACTCTGCACTGCAACAAATCTCCAGAGTAAATGTTCCCTCAAAGCACTTTTTCATTGAGAAGCAGTTAAATGATTCAGAAACTTTTTTTCATTGTTGTTGTTGTAATTAACGTATATCAACATGATTTAATGATTATAGTAAATATTATAATGATTATAGTAAATGTATTTAAAATGTGGTGTAAAACACGCTTTATATTTTTAAATTGACTCAAAATGCCTTTTCCATATTAAATATAATGTCTCTCAAATTTCTTTCCAGCAATTTTTACACACTATTCAGTCTACTGACTTGTAACAGCATATTTTTTTGCATTTTATCCCATGGTAGAGAAAAATGGTCCCAGATTTCAATATTCTTTGACGTGACTACTTCACTTGCAGACTTTCTGTGTTGCTTGTAAATATTAACGCACCGTGCGTGTTTGTCGTTTCCAAACTAAGTCATTCAGACTGAAGAAAAGTGATTTTCTAGTTGTAATCAAATTTTTTACTTAATTTAAACACAGATCTTTGTGTGTCCCTTATGAATTGAATTAGCTTTGTTTGTTTTTGTTTGTGTGGTTTTTTTTAACTTTCATATTATTTGTTCAAGCTGAAAGAATAAACGTGGTTTAAGTTGTCTTCTCCTTTTCCGTGTGTTGTGCTGTGTGTATGTGCACATGCATATGTGGGCTGATTCTTGTCAAACACACACAAGGAACGCACATGATGTAAGCATATAATAGCTAAATCCGACCATCATCTGGTTTTTGACCTGTTACTCCCTAAAAAAAAATTCTGAATATATGATCAGTGGATCTCCGTGTGGGAGGATATGAGCTTAGTGGCTCCTGAGAACTTTCCTTCATTTATTTACTTTATGTTTTTTCTCCCTTTTTTTCCTCAAAGCTGATATTTATTTATTTAATTTTTTTTTTTTAAATGCAGCTTTTCATCTTCTCTGGAACTTTATTCTTGAAAAGCTTAACTCCAAATTCTGAATCTCTGATCAGAATAGGCGATCACATGGCACCCGGATGCTTCTTCTCCTCTGATCTTGTCTCATATGCTTCTTTGATGATGCCATTGGGAGCTGCGAGATAGGTTTCAAAAGCCTGCTCTTCCAAACAGGATATAGATGATGTGTACTGTAAGACTGGGCTCTCTGGAGCAGGGTTCAAATGGTGTTCTTCCACCCCCCACTGCTCCAGTCTCCTCTCTAGGGTGGGGCCCGGATGGATGGCCCAAGGAAGAGGAGGTCTTCTTCAAGGCTGCTTCAAGGTCATAGTGTTGCATTTCCTGTGAATACAGAAATAGTCATATCCATACATACATCCATTATCTATCCCCACTTATTCCTATTTAGGGTCACAGGAGTCTGCTGAAACCTGACCTAGCTCTCTTTGGTTAAAAAAAAAAAAAAAAACAGGGATGTTTCACTCTGGACAGGTTGCTAGTGCATTGCTGGGTGGCTTGAAAAAAAGTTAAAGCAAATTTTGGAAATGTCTAGTTCTGGGTTTATATTGGAAGAATCCCTCACAAAGCCAAAGTCATCATCAAGCATGAAAAGTTGCACGAAAGTCTTTTGTACCCTTTCTTTTAATATTTTTCTTTCATCTCGGCATATTGGAGTCAGGAAGTGTCTGTGCTAACTGACAAATTACGCCACTCCAGTGAACTGACATATAGTTTAGCATGTCTGCAGCAGTTATTAAAGAGAGGCTGATGACACCGGTTGGCACTAACATCAGACATGCAAATCTAATGACTTAGTTGGTTCAAACAGGTTGTTTCAGTTCAGGTTCTTGCCCAGTGTGCTGGCAACCAAATATCCATGGCTGATGGCAGGACCATATGGGCGGAGGCAGGACGAGTCATTTTCACATTAGCAGAATCACATTTTCAGAACGATGCAGCATTCCAGGACCTCCTTTATTTGATTAGCTGTAATGTCATAAATGCAAGAATGTACTCTCATAAATGGCAGAAGGAGCCGATGAATTACTTATTCGTGTCAGCAAATGCCCACACTCGCTTGTCCTCCCTGTCCTCATCCCATGGGCCACATTGCCTCCTCAATCTGCAATATGGAGCATAATTATACTAATTTCTTTCAATTGCATTAGCAAGGGTCTGGAGAAAAGAAAGGGTGTCTTTCTAAGCAGGAGTCTTGACTATGCATTCAGCCTCCCCGTGTGCACCTCAGAGTGCAAGTACCGGGGGAGGCAGCGTGACCCCTGGTCTCCTGGTCTCCCCCCGTCATCCCCACTCATTTGCACTGCCCCCCTCCCCCAGGTCCTTCATTCCCTGAAACCCTTGTCCCTTTTCTTTTTTTTTTCCATATTTTCCTCCTACATCCACTGCTTCATCTAACAGCTTGCTGTCTTTTAAATTTTAGACTTTTCTCACTTCTGAGGGTCAAACAAGGGTTTTAATTTTTCTTCTTTTTTTGAAAGCAACTTAGAACAGTCCCCTCTTATTGGATTGAAACAGTCCACACTTCCTCTTCTCTTCCCTGTTATGTAGCATACCACTGGAACATCTACAAGAAATTAGGTAAAATTAGAGCAAGGATAGATAGCAGTATAGTTGGAAAGCATTTCTCAATGTATAGTTTTAAGAGTGTTTCAGTTCATTTCTTTGCTTAGGGATTTATATGCATTTGACATGTTTTATTTGCTCTGACATTAGTGAATATAAATTTCTGTGACTGAAATACTATATTATATCTCTTTCTGAGTTTCCTTCCCACGTAGAAGCAGTCAGTCATGGCCAAGTTGTCTCAGACTGTCAGATTAGCCTGGTGGATGAGGGACTCTGGGGGACTGCAGGATGCTGGTAGTGGGAGCACTGCTTCGGTTATAAAAGACGCCATTGTCCTGTCTGGCTCGCCAACATAGGCAACAAATGAATAAATCAAAGTGGAGAGATCAAGAGTGGAGGAGAGGAGGGAATGGGGAGAAGGGGGGCCTATCTGACATCTGCATTTTTAAACCAGGCATTGAGCTGTAGAAGAATGTTATCGTCCTCACACAAATGCCACACTGGTCAAGAATTTTGCATTTTATAATTATAGCATGCAATTGTAGCATGATTTAATGTCAGTTCAGATCCAGTACTCCTTTATGGTGTTGCGTCATCAGTCCTCACACTGAACAGGTTTCTACTTATGATCCCATATGTTTGAAAACAGTTTTTATTTTTGTCAACTCTATATTTCACTTATTTCTTTCAATATGATTTATTTTTTTACTACTTTGAAAAGGCTAATTAAATAGAACATTTTATCTTTATGCTTTTACCTGGTTAAAAATAACTCAATGCATACAAAGTTTGATCATCTGAGTGGTTCAAACACTTTTACCTAGCAGTCACAAGGGTCAAGCCAAAGATTTGCAACCATCACTTTTTTTTCTCTTTCATATAAAATGGTTGCAGTGATGCTATTTCTGTTGAGTTGCTCAGGGATTTTATTTCTAATGTTTTCCTCAAACAGCAGTTTTCACTGATGCCTAATTGGTTTTGGTGCCCCAACCATAACAGATTGCCTTTTCACTAGATGAAACTGACATGACGTGGATTCATCCTTTGAAAATCCTGCTAATTTAATCATCAGCATGCAATTTAACCTGGAGAAATGTGACTTCTGGTCAAAAGATCAAAGGACCAAGAGCAGTTTCTATTTCGAACCCAAGGTAGCCACTCGTCCCAAGGCATGACCAGTGTTGGCTAGGGTGTTTTATGGCTTGATTTGTTTTGCACGTCTAAGCTCAAGTCAAAGTCTTTTTTCCTCTTTTCTTTCTTATCCAAGTCAGTCTTTGCCTGTATCCATTACCAAATTATAGTTTTCACTAAAAGTTGCAAAATATGCCAAGAAGTCATTGCAAGTTTAAAGACAATGTGTTTAATATGTGCCGAAATCGAAGTCTGATACATTTTCACTCTTGGCATACCATTTTACAGTACTAGATAAACTCTTTACAATACTTTTCTTAACACGAACTTGGTTTCTATTGCTGCATTCCAATTGGTTACAAGTTTTAATGAAAAAGAAAAGTCCATATTTGAGGTTAGAAGTGGGGCAAAAGAGTTGGTCAAAATGTCTAGACCAAATTTAAAATCCTATTTGTAGACTTAAAATGGGTGATTATGCTCCAGCCACTGTGGGTTCCCCAAAACACCAATTAACAAGCATCAACTGCCAACTAGACCTTAAATATGATTTCACAAATGCAGCCCATTGTAGATGCCCAGCAAGCAGGCCACTTACATGTAAAGACACATACCCTCCCCTTTGTTTTGTTTTTGACAATGCTTTATTGTTCACTAATGCCAGTTAACAGTGACATGTGAAGGGCATGCAGGGCACCAACCAGCCAGCCTCTAGCCTCTGTCTGACCTCTCCAGATTTACTACTAGAGGAGGCTGGTATACCAGTGAATTGCTGTAACAGCAAGATAGCAGCTGGCTCTCCGATTCAGTTCAACACAGTGAAACTTCGCTGTTGCCTCCAATCCCAGGTGTGTGTGCTTGTGTGCAAGTGTGCATCTGTGCATAATTGGTGCCCACACAATGGTCGCCCTGTGTGACCCTGTGCATCTGTGTCTGCCCGGACAAGCTCCACTGTCCTGCTTGCGGCTGGATCGTCTCTTCAGCGTTGACGGCACGCTACAGGTGCCAATCACATCTGGTGCTTTACACAACCCCACACATCTGCTGGGGCACTGATAAGTTATATGAAGACAGCTCTCAAAGGAGCACACTAACAGGATCAGCGGGAACATAACAAATTGCCTTCAGTTGCTACTTTGAGAAGTGAGAGAAGTTAAGTGAGTCTTTTTTTCTCTCTCTGCAGGGCCACAAATGCATTCATTATTTGACCAGTCCACAAGTCCGTGACCAGACCTCTGCTCGTTAATGAAACTCTGTTTGGGGTGGGAATCTGAACAGTCGTCACACTGTTATTTCATCTAACACCCCCCACCATCTTTCAGTACTAAACACATTCCGAACATAATCAATGCTCTGTCCAGCGGCAACCTCTGTTTGCTAACTCTGGACAGGCAGAAAAGTTAAGTTGAAAGGAGCCATTTATGTATGTTTTTGTAAGCAAAAAGGGTATTTGTGATTCTTTTGGTAACTTCTGAAACACAGTGCCACACCAAATTTATGGCTAACTTTCCCTCCACTTTGCATCTCAGTGTTAAACCCAGCATAGCTGCAAATTCTTAATTTATTGGTCAAAAAGAGAGAAAAAAAAAAACTTCCCAGCTCAGATATTCACCAAGCTATGAGTATTAACTTTGTAAGTTATAGTTTCAGTTCTTATCAATAACTACAGCAGTGAGCTCATCAGCTTTTGGTTTGTCCCACTGCAGTGCAGAAAGGCGGTGTGCAAATGAAGACCAGAGGTTAACCAGTTAACAGGTGCACTTCCTCCTTCTTCTGGCTGGAAATTTGCATGACCGTCTAAGGAGGAACCATCGCCTGTGCCAGCTGTCATGCTAATCAGCCAGTGAAGTTTGAGGCACGTTTGATGTTCAGCTTGTTCCTCATTAACCTGTAAAACAGGTTCTCTTTCACCAGAAATATTCTTCTACACACGTTTGACATCAATCTTTAAAGATTTTTCCAGTTGAGGACACTTTTACAGAAGCTTTTTTTAGCATCTGTATTAGAATTTGCTGTCCTGCCTTCTGAACGCATTCTTAAGTGTGTTTAGCGTTAGGTGTTGTTGTTCAGGTCACAGGACACAACACTTGGCCAGTGTAGAGTGGCCTTTAGGCTAGTGCAGTCCCCCCCCAAAACCCCCACCCCATCCACCACCACCACCACCCCACCCTCTCTTGCACTCGCTCTGGGTGGCCTGTGTTTACAAGCTCCAGGAGCAGGTCATCACTGCGCTAGGAACACGGCTGCTGCAACGGGACTGTTACTGGGTCAGCCCTGAAGGAGCAAGCAAGAATTTTTTCCTTCTTGTTCATTTCTTTATGTATGCGTGCACGCTTGCTGGTGTGAGTGTGTGTGTGTCGATTTGGACTTCCTGTGTGCAGCAGTGCGGGGGAAGTGGATATGGGGGTGAGGTGACCCTTGACCCTGACCACATGTCCTGGTCTCTTGGTTGATCACCCACACTTCCGTCTGCGTGGCCTCTTTGGTCCTCTCTGGGTTTAAATCTCCCAGCTCATCAGCACCAGAGTCGATACGTTGCTCTTGGCCTGAAATCGCCGTAATGTTTGTTGTTCGCAGTGTTGGACTGTTCTCCTTCCCTCTTTCTCAAATTAATTTTACAAAACTTGGGACACAAATACATAGTGTTAGTTATAATGGTCATTTCAATTGTATGCAAGAGATGGGTTCTGATCAAGTAGCAAACTCTTTAGGTTGAAAAATAAATCCAACAAAGTAATGGCAAATATTAAAGTTTCTCTGGCACTTGAAAGTGGACTCCAAAAGCAAATCAAACATGGAAACACAGCTCCCAAACTCTTCCATGCTGCAGCCTATAGTTCTTTTTTTAAATCACAACCTGTACATATTTAAATATTAGTATATTAATTGTTTATTTAAATATATACATGCATATTTAAATATTAGTATCCTGGCCATTTGTTGGTTTTGTCCATTTTTCATTAATAAATATGCCTGTTTGTGCTTTTTCCAGAGATTATTCATAATATTTTGTCTAAGTATGTGTTTAAACATAAATGCACAAATTAGTGTATCACAACATATTTTAACATATTTTTCATAGAAACACCTACATGTTCATAAATGTAAGACTCTGGTTCATTAGTTACATTTGCATTAATATTTTCATCCACATTTATTATCATTAAGGTCCTAGATTGGCCCCTTACTTTCTTCTCTTGTACATATTGTGAAGCCTTTTTTTGTTTATTTGTTTTTTTTTGTTTTGTTTTTTTTTTGGGGGGGGGTTGTTTGTTTGTTTTTTTCAATTGAAACACCTCTACTGTTTTTGTCATTCATATCTAGATTTTTCAAAAACCCAACTATTGCCACTTAGAGTTGTTAACCTGTAAGTTGTGTAGCTGGCTGGCAGAAGTGCATATGAAATTTATTCTAATTGCTAAACTTGCTAACATGAGAAAATAAAAATTGTCTAATTTTTCAGCTCTTGAGCAGAGCTCAGGTGTTTTCCATGGCCAACATAGTTTGGGAATTAGGTGGGACATTTTCAATCACAACTAAAAATGTAACTGCCTAAAGTTCAAAATAGGTGCTGTAACGGTGTTAAAACTGGTGTCTGACTGGTCCTAGTGGGTAACAAAGTGAAAAGCATAAAACTATAGTCTTGTCTCTTCACAGCTCGAATAAAGAAGGTGTCTATTTTATGTCATTTGTTTTCTAAAGGGAATAATTTCAGAAATAAAAGACATCCAGAGATAACACTCTCTAACATTAAAAGAGATATCCTTCTTTATTATGTTTTTTTTAGTTCAAGGTGGAAGATAGACTTATTAGTCTCCTTTAACAATGGTAGTACTAACAGACTAATATTTTTGTGGACAACTTAAGAAAATACTCAAATACCCCCCAAAATCTACAAAATATGGAGTATACGCTGGTGATTTCTTCGTGAAAAGATACAAATAAATAAATAATCTTTGAAGTAGAATGAAATAATTTTATATTGTTGAACTAAATTTTCATATTTATGAACAAATATCTTCTAGTCATAATTCTTGGTGACCTTTTAACCCTGGGATTCCTGGGAACATAATCATTCCAGTCCTCTCACTCGTGCAGTTGAACAGCCATCATGTTGGGGCAAACCCACCACAAGGCTTTCTTTGACCATGTCTAATGAGAAGACTATGGCAGGGCATTGCAACTAACAAGAATTTTGCTTCCTTTACTCCTTATCAGCCAGTAAGTCAAAAATTATTCAATTAAATATATCTCCGCTTCGCGTGGATTACGTCCACTCCCGGTAGTACGCGCTATTCTATTAATGTTGTTAAATACAGTTAAATTGCATAATCACAGAGGCTGCAATTAGTGCTGTATGCTTGTCAATAAAGAGGCTAGTATGTCTGTTGGCAGAACACCCCATGTTTCAACATCTCCATTTGTGTAATTAAATGTAGGGGTCTGCGGTTTGGTTTATTGGATTTACTTTGACTGATTAGCGCTGGCATTGACAGATGAGTAAAACAGAGGTGGTGGTGTGTTGGTGGGACAGAGAGGGGTCTGGCATAATCTGTGAGTCTGCTATCAAACTGCTGCTGCTTGCTCAGGAGAATCCACCCTGAGGGTCAAAGGTCAGTAAACATCTAATCAGTCATAAAATCTCTTCTACACCTTCTGCAAGTGCATTTTAAGCACATAACAAACACAAAAAGGTAGCTTGCTTTTATGTCCAAAAAAGATGTGTGCTTTCCTTCAGTGCCGGAGAACTGTTTTGAATGAGTCTTGTGTGTGTGTTTGGAGTGGGATTTTTTGTATTTATTTGCTCAGGGGTGTCAGACAGATTAGCTGGTGTGTTACAGGTGCTATAAAAGTTGTTGCTTTGGACACGGCTCATGAACAGCATAATGACTCTGGGTTTATGTTAATCTCCACCTGGCTCTGTCTCGGGCTTCTGGCCCGTTTAGCTGCCGGGCCGAACTTAAGGCTGCAAAACTTGTAAGAGAGAGAAAGAAAGTGCTCCAGAATTACGACTACTGGCAAAGGAAGAAAACCAGGGAAGGAAGGCCTGGAGATGGATGGGCTTCAGTATTGTGTGCTCAATGATCTTAACGTGGCATTGTGTTCTGTCGTGTATGCACAGTTTTGGAAGGTTTGAGGTAACAGAGAAATAACCAGCCCAGGAGTGAAAAAGAGCAGAAAAAGAGAGGTGGGTAGTGTTTTAGAAGCTCAGTGTAGTCTCCTCATCGGGCCAAGTGAGCCATGGAGTGTATGTGTTTTGTTTTATTGGCCTTTGGAGGAAAAAGGAAGAGAACACTTGTACTCAGAATGAGGAAGCAAACATTTACTGTAGGTATGGATAACATCCATTCTTTGAAAGAGCAAAACCAGACCTAGATCTGTCTTCATGTCACATCAGTTTGCTGGTTAATTTGTCTGTGCTACTGCTTATGTCTGATAACAATCTTCAGCACAATCATTATTTATATTGGTTACTTATACACTTATACTATGATGGGAGCATTAAGAAAAACTTGTGCGTCTGTGGTTGGAGGACTGCCAAGCTGTCAGACATCGTTCGCTTATGAGGTAGTGTTTTGGCCCGGCCAGCCGACAGGCTGAAAACTCAGGTGTAGTTTAGAGCCGCAGTGTTTACGAGGCACGACGCTGGTGTAATCCAAGTAATTGTTTATTACGGCCCTCAATCCATGTTAAAAGTAATTGCTTTCGGGTTCCCCTGCCCTGTAAAAAATCACTTTCCTTTCCTGTCTGGTTCCCCAATTCCACAATCTAAGCCCCTCCTTCCAAAATACATGTGTTTCACTATATTTTGTGAAAGACATTACATGTAATTGTTGATTTTTTTTTTTTTTTTGGGCTGTTACAGTTGTAAATTATATGCATATGCTGTTCCTGATCATTAGAGCTTTGGTGGCGCGGAGTCGCTCCTCAGTGACACTCCATCACCTGTGCCCATAAAACTCTGAATGCCAAGGTGGTGGGGGGAAGGATTTTAAATGTGGTGCTCGAACAGCCTTAATCAGCCAACCGAACAAAATATAATCATTAGCACTGCAGTGAGCGGTGTGGACGACATGAGTCTTGCAACTGAGGAAGGAGAAGTAAAATAGAGAGAATGAAGCTGCTGCCTGGTACTCACCTGGGTCTGGTTGTATTCAAGCAGATAAAAGTTTTATTAAGAGCTAAACAAGGATTGCAGCAACTTCAAGCTACAAGGACATGGACACAAGAACCTCCCTGACCAGCATAAATGCAGGGGCTTATTCAGGCATGTGTTACGGTTACATTTTGGCTAGGGTTTTGTCTGCTGGTATTTAGTGTTGATAAAACATTTTTTAAAAAGGAGAGTGCTGGGAACATTTTTGTCATTCTGCCTTTCACTGAGGAGGCAGAAATCTAAATGAGACCTGTTTTGACCTGAAGAACTTGTAGACTTACACAAAACCACAACAAAAAGATCAGCTCTGCACACAGTAACAAATAGCCTGCACAGATGACGACTTGCAAATTAATACTGTACACAAAAGCGCAAAGGCACGCGCGTGCACATCCACACAGCTGTGCATAGCTGAAAAAAGCTAGCATCTGTTGCAGACACGTCCGTCAGTGCCTTCACATCTGTGTGCTCCAGCTCAAGCCTTTGGCTCCAGCCCCCACACTCGCACACGTTCCCCTCAACTGGGTTTGGCCTCAGGCCATGCCTCCTTCGTTTTCCAGCTGAGTGATCCATGCACTAACCTCAGACAGCTATACCCTACTGTAGCCTATTTAAAGTATTCCTGTAGGTCATATGATATGGTGGGCTTCACTTGATTTTTTTTTTTTTTTTTTTTTTTTAAAATGGGAGATGTGACAACTGCCTAACTGCACTTCTAATGGCCTTGTCGCCTTTTTCATGGTGACACATGTTGAAGATTTTGCTGGCATACTCACCGAAGCAACTGTGCTGCAAATTCTCCGTCATCTGTTTAAAACATGGCTTTTCTCCATAATGTCCTCACCAACAGAACATCAGTCGAGGACAACCCAGTTTTTTAAGAAGACAGGCAATAGGTACATTCGTTTACAACTGCAAGCAGATTTTACATTGGCTGTTGTTTTAGCAGCATTCATTCAACTTAATGTCATCCCGTAATCGAGTATTTTGTAATATTTAAGCTGAACAAAGGGTTCATTAATAACTAACCATAACTAGGGATTTTTCTAAACAATCTCTTGCTGTGTTTTCGCTGTGGAACAACATAGCTATTCCTCTTTCTAATGTAAGATCTCATTGCTGAGGGACACTGATGTTCACATATCACTGATGCTAGCTGTTGAAAGCAATGCTCGTGACCAGCAACAGTTTTAATGGAAGCACTTTGACTCAAATTTTTTTCCCCCTCTTAAAGACAGTGATATACGGTCTTAAAGTGCTGTTGTCAAAGGTTCAACAGAGACCGGGGCTTGAATCCTGTGATGATGTTGCTATCTTGGCATCTTCAGCAGCAGCATCACTCCCTCTCCTCCCCCCCACCTTCACCCCTAACTTACCCCTGCCCCGAGGTCATTAGTCATAAACAGAGAGGGGGAGGAGGGAGGGCTGTAAACAGTGCAGAATGGATCCTATTGTGAAAGCCCCACAGGCCAGAGGGTGCTGTCCCATCCAGGCAAGTATCACCATTTGGACTGTGCATGTAGCCAGTTGTGCGAATATGTGCAATTTGTGTTTGTCTGTAAGTGTGTATGTATGCTACTGGTGGCTTCCCAGACAAATTACCATAGCAACAGCTCTTTTTGATTGTCCACTTCATATGTGACACTGGCTGATACTACTGCATGGTCACACAAAGCTTCTCACAAAATCATCTGAAAATGTGTGGTCTTCACATTTTATTTAATCTCAAATATTTCCACATGTTGGCTTCTTTGTGCAGCCCATTTGTTATTGCTATATGTTACTCTAAAATCATGTGCAAAAGTTAGTCTTGTCTCTTTTAATTCTCTTTTAATGTGCAATAACATAATTTTTGAAAAATCCTCTATACATAGTGGGTCTTAGCATTAGACAAATACAACATCAGACAAATCCTAACAAGTAAGCATTTTAAGTGCCAGGAAGAAGGTGTAGGAAAAACTATATTGGCATTACTAAGTAGACCCATGATTCAGCAGCTTTTGCAGCTGTTATTTCCAGTGCGACATGTCGTTTTGGAGGTATTTTACCCATTCTTTGTGACAATGTTGTTTTAGATAATTGGTGTTCTGGGGCACTTGCTTATGTACCGAAATAACGTGTTGTTTTGTTTGTTTGTTTTTGCTATACTATGGCCATTGAGGCCAAAGAATCTTCTTTTGGATTCACATACGCAGGAAATTGTTCCAGAAGTCCTTTGGTTTGTTCAGATGCAGTTTTGTGATCATCAGTTACCCCTGACTTACTTGTCCTTGTTCTTCTGAAGTTGTATTTGTCCAGTAACAAGATCAACTGTGATCAGATTATTTTTATAACTTTTTCACATAACCCTATGTGTGCAGGTTGGTGGGTTTACAGGAGACTGCTTGTCCTAATTTGAATTTATGCACTTGGCTGTCAAATCATTGCAGATTACTAGAATTATAACTTGCTGACATGGCACATACTTCCAGTGAGCTTTCTTTCATGCAACTTGCCAAACTCATTCATCTTTGATCCCATTTTAAATTTCTATCCAGTGAGAAACACACACCTTGTGTAAGGAGATTTAGTCCATAGGGAAACATCAGCCTTCGTGAAGTATGAAATGGAAAAGACTCAACCTGCCAAAATGGCAGCTGCCATCTTCACTATTCATTTGGCAATCCGACAGTCAGTAAAGCACACAGCTAATCAGAATGCAATCAAAAATAAAAGTGGTTTTCTCCCGGGTCTCATGATGAAGACAGGCAGCATGTGCAGCAGGAATCTGAGAGGATCAGATTTTTTAGTCATAATTCATCTCTACACCGTGCAATGTCTACTTAATCGGTCACCATGTGACCTCAGCCTACAAGCAGTTCCATTAATATTGTGACTTAGACCTATTCTATCGCTCTGCATCTGTTTTACTCGAGTACACACACACACACAGATACATACATATTATATATTATGTCTACAATAAAGTAAAATCAGTGTCAAAACATTTATGCAGCAGGAGGAATCACTATTCCTACCCACCAGCACCAACAGAAGCAAAAACATTCACCCTACCTATAAACACACACACACTTAATATGAGTCCTTGGTAGCAACAGTGTTACAGCTATCAGAGGCTCTTGGCCACGTGTTGAGTGCAGTAATGTTAAAGGCAATGACAGGCTCAGCTCATGCTCTCAATAAGGCTCCCCAAGTGCTACGTGTGGAAAGGTGTCTGGCAAAGCGCCTGACCACAGCACTCAAAGAGCACTTTGTCTGCGCACCTCACACCAGCTATACCTGCTCATGTTGTGGAAACTGCCCAGTGTTGTCACACAGTTGATTTAATAAAATTGGATCCTCAAAATGAGTCTTCTAGTGTTTCAAGGGTGCAATAATGGAAACACATTTACACCGCCCCCACCCCTTCCCTTGGCTTTACAGGCATCCTTCCAGAGTCGGAATGAGCAGGGGAGACCCGGGGTAAACGGATACTTCCCTGCTGTGAGCCCAGTGGTCTGGGTATGGTACGAGTAAACAGGCATCAGTGTAAGCTTGTATGTAGCCACAGCCCTTGCTGCTTCTGTAGCTCATAGACATGTTAAATGATGATTGTTAAAGCAGCAGAAAAAAACATGAAAGGAGTATAAAGGTAGCACCAATAATGTAGATGTACTGCTGTGGTTTGTAAGTTGGTTTTGGGATTGGCAGGGAATCTATTTAGTCTGCTGTGGGCTAGTACAAAATTAGACAGATCATGCTGTGTGTTTGCAGGAGTCATATTTTGTAATAACCAAAAATACTGAGCTGCACATTTAGGTATTTCTAAAGTATATATGAGTCTCTCTTGACCATGAGCTCTGAATGCAGAAGGATGCTCCAGTAGCCAGAAAAAGTTGGCAGTAATGGAGGGCTGAGTTTGGAAACTGTCAAATTTGCTTCAAAAAATAGATTTCTGATGTAATTCTAAAGGGGAAAAAAATTGTAACAGTGTTGTATTACTACTGAGCATCCTCATTTTTAATCTCTTGTCTTTGAAGTACCTCTTAAGGAAGCAAACACAAGAGGAAATTCCCCAGTTAGACCCCTGAAGCTTGATCCCAGGCCTCTGTCACAATCAACATCTTTAATTATTTGTTAGCAACTTACAATTCAGACTTAGTATCCACTCCTGGCTGTCTGTTGGCTACATGTGGGAGAAAACTGATCTTCATATTTCTGTGCAACCTCAGTTTTCATGAATGCATCCATGAATTCCTATTTTGTATTCTGATCATACAGTAATATCACAAACAGACGATGATGACATGTTTTTCACACCGCTGCTTTTCTGTAAGTACAACATCTTGGAATGATTTCCTCCTCCTTCAAATGATGGCTATGGCTTTCATCTGAAAACCTCCCACCCTTGATTATGTGCGGTACATGACCATTTGCACATGTGATGATGTGAATACAAAAAGAATGCAGTTTCATATTAGCTATCACTTCATCTCATATTTTGTATTTGTTTTGTTTTTGTTTTTGTTTTTGGCTGATGTGTAGTGGGTAGAGTTGGTTGACTTCTGACCTGAAGGCTTACGGAAATCCTGACAAAGTCTAAGTGTCACTGGGTAGGGCCCAGATCCCCATTTTGCCCCAAACACCCCTGGTCCCAATTGGAGATAAATGCTTGTTTCAAAAAGGGCATCTGACACAAAACTCATATCCAAAATTAATAAGCATCTACATTTGTAATAGGCATGTTTATGTCATTTTGCTGTTCAACTCATATGATTGATCACCATACAGAGTCACTCCACATAATCTGATAGCAACTCAATCACTCGACTGGTCTCTAAAACTATCTTTTTTTTAATTGAATTTGTTCAGACCACAACGGATAAAAGAAAAAAATAGAGAACATGTGTAAAGTGTTGTTTAGCACATGGAGGTAGCATAGGTATTCTGTGCATCCAGTTAAAGGTGAGTCAAACATCTGGTGTGCATCTCCACTTGAGTCACGGCTATTTCTTTTTGAGATTTGTTTATTCACTGTCACTCCACTGGTGCCTTGCTCTCTTATATCTGTAATGTGGGGTGACCAGATGACTCACTTGTTTGAGCAGGCAGCCTATACACAGAGGCTGTAGTACTCATGCAGCCAGGTTTGACTCCTGGTCTATGGTCCTTTGCTGCATATCTTCTCCCAAAATAAGAAAAAGGTTGAAGTGGGATACCCCCAGTGACTCCACATATGACTTGTTTAACATCCTTCAGTCTGTAAAGAGTCTGCATTTTCTCATTTGCCCCTGTACTTCTTTCACTCTGAACCTGCACAAAAACAAATTTATTTTAAAATGATATATTGAAATTAATGCTTCATGTTGAAATATATTGTTTTTGCAGATTAGTTTATCTGTTGCTTATTCAATTGTTACCTCTAACAAATGTATTAAATCATGTTCAATTCCTTGCAAACCACCATACATTATTTATTCTGCATTTGTTCATCTTTTACTTTAACTATATATATATTCTGCTCTGAATCTGTTTAACTTCTTACACATACAATTAGCTTTATGCATCATTTCATTTTACTCATGATACTAACATTGATACCAATTTCAGTTCAGGGTTAAATAAAGATGTATGTGAGGGAATGTAGTCAAATTGTTCTCTTGAGGTGTAATATAATGCATTTCTGGTAAGAAGGTAAACACCTTGCTGTTTCATATATTTGTGTACCCACTAATGTTTGTTGACATACAGATAATGTCAAAAGATTCTCAGGAATGGGTGGGATGTCTGTGTGTGAAATGGCTTTTTAAGTCTTTAAAGAGCAGCAATTTCAGTTAGAGACTAGGTGTGACAGAGATGCCTTTTTGATATGAGGAAAATGACCCTTGACTTTAAAACAGGTGATTTAGTACTGAATACAAAACACTCTCTCTTTGCATCCTCAAAACAGCATACTTTCTGAATCAGCCATTTTGAAATCCAGATTCACAAAAATATTCCAGGCAGTCAAATTACAAGCCTCTGAAGAGGCATGTCTTTGATCAAACCAATGAGATTAGAAACAATATGTCTGATGGAAACGGTCATTAACACAGTCATAAAACCAATGTATGTTTGTTCCAGAAAAGGTTTAAGCTCCAGAACATTTTATTATCTTCATGTGTGCATTAGTTGTTCATTACAGCAGCTTTAAGAGGGTGGCAGTATCATCTGGACCCCACTTCTCCACCTGCTCTTCTGAGGAGTGTGCCTCTTATGAAATCTGTTCTACAGCTTTGTGCTCCCTGCTGCTGGGGTACAGCAGAGTAAGTATGATGTGACTTTTTGTACTGAGATGAAGACAGGGAAGCTGTGTAGTTCCACTCTGTCCTGGTTCTGTGATGCCACAGAGCTCTGCAAATCCAAACCACTCACCAAATTATATATTTTCACACTGAGGTGGCCCCAGCCAAAGCAACAAGATTGTGTTATCTATAGGTTTTTGAGTTGGTGGTTACTTGAAACCCCCAAACACCCACATGTCGTTTTCATAATATGCTCCTTTAAATCACATTAAACTTTACTGTCTCACAGTAATTACAATTTATTGCATTTTTTTTCTCCATGTTATGCATCTGAACCTTTGACCTGTATGCGCTGTACATCAGCCTCCCCAGACCTGATGATAATGACAACTTAGATTGCAGAAATGGAAAGAAGCTGCAGACATGCTGAACTCTCTCCTCTGTAACCTCCCTCATGCCTTCCATGTCCCCTCTTTCCTCTTTTCAGCTCCTTCATTGCCATGTGTTCCTGTTGTCTTTGCAGCCTTTAGAGGGGGGTATAAAGTGTGGGGGAACTGCACATCTGAGGCTTATTTGGCCTTCCCCTGGGGAGTGTAGTGAAGCTCCGCAGCTCAAGGAAACTGCCAGCGCTGTCTGGTCAGCTTGGTTTTTTTCTCAAACACACTGTCAGGCATAGAAGAGGACTTACTGTATACACTCTGCTCAGCTGGCTTAAGTCAGCTCTTAACAGTGAAACAGTCCACTTTTCTGGCTCCTGGTCTTTTCATTTTGTCCAGTGGAGTGATTTATCCCCTTCTGTGTTTGTCCCCCTCGGTTCTATATTACTGCATCAACCTGCCCCCATAAGCCCCCACATGAACCCATGGAACGTGACGTTGTCAAGCGAAAAAGGAAAGAAAGAAATGCCCTTAAAAGACCAGATGTAATATTGGCATCATGCATTTTTTAGATGGTTTCTATTTATTTAATTTGTCAAAAGACTGGATGAGAAGAGGCTTCCAAATCATTAGGCTGCTCCTACTCTAACACACAAATTGTTGGCAACCATGCAGTTTCATGTTTCCAGTTTGCAACACTATTGCAGCAGGACTCATTTTCCCTCTGTTTTAATGGACAGCATAATTAATTCTCTCTCTCTCTTTGTCAGGGTAGAGGATGGACCTTCGGCAGCCTTCATCATCATCTCTAGCCTCATTTGTCGACTCCCAGCTCTTGGATGGCGGAGAACAGATGCAAAGACAAGAAAGAGGATACTTCTCAGGCCCTGTTCAGACCAGATGCAAACATTCATCCAGGGTGATTTGGAAAACTTGCGGACAACACTCAATCCACATGTGAACAAATTCGGTACACTTTTAAGATGTGTTTGGATGCGAACATATGGTCAGAGGTGGGTTAGGCCACATTCTGACAGGGTGGATGCAAATAAGTCATGGGCCACAGTGAAGGGCCTCTACTGACCTGACATGACTCCACATAAGGAACAGTGTTTCCCCCACGATGCTTTTTCACGTTCAGAGAAAAAAAAAATGCATTCTGTATGAAGCACAATCCCAACTCACAGGATGCATCACTCATACAATAACTCTTGCTTGGCTTTTATGCCAACTTCTGCAGCAAGGTCTTAACCCAAATGTTTGGAGCTAAACTGAGCATATTTCTTCTTCTCATAACTGGTATTTTAATGTAGCTTGTAATTTAATGTAGCATGAAGCATTGGCTCAAGGAAGGACTGGATGAATTACAGACAGTAAAGTATATTGTGAGCATATGTTTTCGAGCTGTTCTTCAGAGAAGAGGGGTTAAAAGTTCCAGTTTGTGTGTCTTCACACATAAACTGAAACTGAGCCCTGAAATTTCTTAAATCACTTGTTCCATGCTGCTTTTATTTCTCCGTCTCTTCTTTTGTTTAACTAAACTTATTGAAATGTTTGTTTCTAATTATGAAATTATTAGAACATGTCTGACTAATGGTTTAGTTGAGCTCACTGAATATAAAAGCGACAATAAATCATTGCTAATAAAACAAGTAACCGAGGTCTGATCCCAAGTGATCAATCTAGATGCATGCGAGGAAACATTTTAACGTCAGGTGCGAAGACATTCTCACCAGAAGAAATATGAGTTCTGAGCAGCCCCTGATGCTCTTGCTCTGGCACCCCACCCCCTCTCCCTGTGTCTACCTCCCATCTGGTTGCCACTGAGGTTAACGTCTTCGAGTCAATCACCAACAGGTGGCCCCTCCTGTGACCTGGATGTACTTATCCCCTGATGTCTGGCGACCCTGACAGGAAGTGATTCCCCAGCCAAGTGACCTCCCCTGGTGGCCCTTCCTGTCCCCATGCTGCCTGACAGGAAGGAAGGATGCGGTCTGTTGTCCTCAGGCACCTCTCAGTCACTCTCCCCTCCTCAGCCTCACTGGAGGAACCAGATTATTGATTCCAGGCTTGTCTCTCCTTGTGCTCGCTGCTTTTTTTTTTTTTCATTTCGTATCTTCTTGCTTGTCAGAGCACCCACTTTGTCCTACTTTCATTCCGTTCTTCTTTTGTCATCTTTTCTGTCCCTTTGAGATATGAGTAAACACTGCAAACAAAAACCACAGCATCCCATTTCCCACTCAATTAGACTCAAGAGATGAACAAATTCCTGGATTTACTGTCTTCACTTTAATTTTTCTGACTCACAGTTGTTTATTTGTGATATTGTTGCTTTATTGGCCCTTCATTTACATTAAATATGGCAGTCATTTCATGTGGTGAAGTCCCAAGGTTAGGCTTCTGGGTTTAGTCTGTTCTCAAATGATGCACATGAATTGTGTGAATTACAGGACACCATTTGGTCGTCTTTAGGAAGAGAAGGGGATTTCCAGGCAGACAGAGAAAGAGGCCTCGCTGACAACATCAAACATGGTCTTTGTTGTTCTTGGCTGAAGATTAAGAGGAAGAACTTAAACGAAAAAAGGTGAGAAGGTCAAAGAAATCATATTTAAGCAGCTTGGGCATCAGTTGCCAACTGTAGCTGTTTAAAAACATCAAACAGGAGAAAACTTTTTCCTCGTGGGGTTTAAATGTTTTTTCTGCGCCTTTAAAAGAATCAGATCATACCAATATTGACATGGTCCCATTTGTTGGATATAATACACATTGGCAATATTGTCAAGATGATACTGGCTTTCTCTTTATTCATATGCCAGTTCGAACTTAACATTGTCATAATAACAACAACAACAATAATAATAATAATAATAATTCATTCATGTATTCATTATTGAGTTTTATTCTCCTTTGTGAACATGCCAATGAAACTAGAATGAAGATTTTTTTTTCTTTTTCATTCATAATATTTCAATTCAAAATATGTTTTGGAGCATAAATAGAGATACCGCATTTTTCAAAAAAGTTTGAAAATTTTCTAAAATACTAAAAAATTTGATTTATATTACACAGTTTCAGCTTATGTCTTTGAATGCAGTTAATGGTTTTTGTGAAAACGAGCCCCATTATGATTACGGTATCAAGACGATTTCTTATTCAGTACCACCTAAAACCCACTGGTTATGTGAAACAGTCATTCTAACCACCTTTCCAGTTACCCTTTTCTCCATTTCTTCTTTTATAATTAATCCTGACACTTCCAGTGAACATGAAATAATCTATTGTAAAATCTTGCAGGTATGTGTTATTTAAATAAGCTTTTCTGTCTTTCTGTGCCTTCCTCCCAAATGTTCTTGCATGACATTCTAGATTTGTTTAAATTTTCCAAATGAAATTAAGTTGGTTAATAAAGACAGGAAATTTTCTTTTGTCTTCTTCATTGTCTTTGTGTCCATAAAACAGAATTCAAATGCTTTTGGGTGATCAATGTGTTATGTTTTATTTGGCTTTGTTCTTTTTTAAGTTGGCGTTATAAAAAAGCCCCACAGGACACCGCAGGACGTCAGGAAGAGAGTGTGAAGTGAGTCCGTGTGATCCCACAGGTGTTTTTCTCTCTGCAGCATGACTTTGGAACTACATTGCCACCTAGTGCCACCTAGTGGCAACGCACATGCCACTGCGGTTTAAAACGCTATATTCAGTGAAGATAAGTCGTTTGCTCTGCTAAAGTTAACATGAGAATAACTGTCTCTGTCACGCCCATTTTTGTCAATAATTATCAGCAGACTGAGACACTTTTTCCAGCCGAGTCCCTCCATTCAGTCCTCCTGTTAAGCATCAGTGCTAAAAACTTGAAGACTGTGTGGGACAGTTTGGACTGAGTAGTGTGTCTCTACAGTTATAAACCACCGAAAACACAATAAATTAAGAAATAAATCAACCAAACACGTTCAAGAGGCCAAAAACATTTTTTTTAAAAGTGGCTCAGTTTGCATCAGAAACCCAGAGGAAAAAAAGGAGGAGTGGATAAATGGAAAGTTAAAAAGAGAGAAAAATGTAAAAGCAGGAGAAGGTTTGTTTGGCTAGGTTTTGCTAAATGGTCTCGGTGGTGCAACTAATGGTTTTAGGTTGATGTCCAAGCTTCACTGAAAAGTAAGTGGGAACCAACAAATGGCTTGCTGCTATGTTTTATTCGTTTTCACCCTTTTTTTGAAGGAAAATGTGCACAAAATTGAAAATGAAGGATGAAATCACCTCATTTAGAGCTGCACACAGCACATCCTGTTACTCCTTTATGTATTTAACAGATGTTTAGTGAAGTGAATTTGGAACTGGTTCATCCATTACAAGCTATTTTAGGGTTTAGAGCTTTCACACTTTAAATGTCAAGCTCACGTTTGAAAATCAGAACTAAGCTTTCAGCCACTTTAACGCTTTCCCGTCTGTTTCTATCTTTCAGCCCTTCCAGGTTATGTGGTCCTTCTCCTGAGCCTCACCAGTCCGTTTCGTCCGTCTTTCGTCGACCATAGCTGAGGCATGCATCTCCAGTGCTCTGCTGTGGTCAGATGGCATCTGTCTCTTCAATAATCCTGACGTTATCGCTACACATCAAAGCCTGAAAGGCTTGCATAATTGAGTTAACGAGTGCGTTTTGTATGTAACATGATCCTTTATTCCCTGCAAGGACTGTGGTCACACACTGTGACCACAGATAGAGGCAAAGTGAAAAAGGCCCTAAAGCCCTGCAACAACTGTGAGTTCACTCTGTTGGCCTGGCAAGCCGCACAACACCCTGGACCAGCACCAGACTAATGAAAAAACAACACCACGGCCATGCTGGTGTGGAGCTGGGACCGTAGCACCATGCTCGCTGCACAGCTACCGCGGTCCTCACTGGCACTGGCCACAGCGCCAGTTGTCACGGCTTTAATCCTGCCTGCTGAGTGACCTCATCATTGCCTGCCTGCAGCGGCTGCTGCCATGGCTCATTGCTTCTGCAGAGACAGAATGACCTCACCTACACAACACACACGCACAACCACATGCAAAGCAGGTTGATCCAGTGCTGTGATGTCCAAAACATGCAAGTCTGAACAAAAAAAAAATGTGTAGTTACTTGTCAATTCTAATATTTTATTCAACTTTTTTATATTTTGGTAAATGAAAGTGTAATTCTATTTAATTCTATGATATAAATGCACTACTAAAAGGTACAAGTGTAATCAGAAATCTGAGAAATGAAAAACTGACAAAGTGACAAATGAAAGAAAGTTAATACAAGTCAAACAAAATCTGATTATACAGATTAAATGAAGATGAATATTTACTACTAATTGACATAAACACACATGTACATACTGTTAATGATCATATATACACACATACACACGTCGTGTGGTGAAAATAAAGAGACACTTGCTCTGTTGGCACCTCCTCCAATCACACACGCCGCCTCCACTCCATCATCCCAGCTGTCACAACTGCAAAAACTCTACAAATACACACGCACACTCTTGCATATTCACACTCACCCACACACCCCAACTTTTCCTGCTCACACCTTTTCCCGCTCACCGCGCCTCCCTCCAGTTGGTGCTTGCGTGCCCACTCTCGGCCTCAGCTTGCATGTAAAGTGTGTGCATTTCCATGTGTGTGTCTTTTGTTGCTGTGGTTCCAGCTGAGTGCAGACGTGAAGTGCCCACCTCTGGTTCTGGAGAACAAGAGATAAACTAGAGTGTGTATCACGTTTTAGTCCAGCCACCTGTACTCGAGTTGCTCTGCATTTGACTGCAGGCAGAGATTGTGTAATTTAGGCATACATTGCTGCTTTTTCTCAGCTTCGCTCTTCTCCCCAAATGTCCAAGTTGATTCATATTGCAGCTTGACTCGATGTTGGGCCACTGGAGCTTGTGATCAGTGTGTGAAATCGCTCCTGTGCTTACCCTGCATGTTTCAGTGTGTATGAGGGAGTCCGTGTAACACCAAATGCTTCCTTTTTGACAGCAACACCATATGCAAGGTCATAAATCTGATCACCAGCGCAACAGAATCCAGCAACACTGTTGTTTGCAGGAAGCACCCTGGATTAGCAAGAATTTATGGTCGGACCTTGGATAACACACCCATCACTTGTGAATACTCCCATTATCCTCTTTCTTAAGATGACAGACTGGCATTTTTGCAAGTGGAAACAAAAGTGCAAGTAGTAACACAGAAGACATTGAGATTAAATTTTTCTTACAGGGCCTGCATCCAAAGAAACAAAGTGACTTAAATAAAGAGCAGAAATCGGAGGGGGGGATTGGGCCCCTGGTAGTGAATATTGCCTGTGTGGACCTTTTCAATTCTACTACCCTGGCTCGGAATCTTATGTCTGGATCTTTTAAATGGCCCATGAGACTTAGATATATATAATATTCAACGCATCAGATTAGACCTCACTATGACTCCCTGAAGTCTAACTAATCCCGATCTCCTGTTGGGTTCCAGCAAAATTAAAAGGGAAATAAATAAATAACCTTTCCACCGTGCAAACAGTGATTATAGAGAGATGGAAATTGCAAGTGTGACACAGCGATGCAGCGGTGACGTCTTTGGAAAGGTAATAATAAATGTTGTCACCTTTTTTTATGATGGAGAGGAAAGAGAATCAAAACGAATCATACGACGACAGGTCTGAAGTCAGAGCTTGGCTTCACTGGTGTAGCACATTAAAATATGGCAAAAAGAGTATAAGAACAATTTGTTTCCATTCTTTGTGACTTGTTTTTACCAGAGTGTAAGTTTATATTAGTCTTTCTCTGAACTAAGTTTTTAAAAAAAAATGCATCAAAATACTTTTTCGTGAATATTGACTCATCCTAGTGTTTATCTGAGGAAGCAAGACCTTCAAGAGAAAAAAAATCTCCACAAAAAGAAAATGTTTTGCTTCTTTTTCATATGGTAACACTTGTGTTTGATTGTGCACATGTGCATATACAATATGTGCTGCATTTACTTTTAGTAATAATAAAAAAGACAGCTGTTGGAAATCCAAACAAATAAATTAGTTTTGTTTCAAGGGCTTATTAGACAAAATGGTTGAATGGTTTTCATTGTATTATATTGTTTCCCAGTGGTTACATTTTGTATAATCCAATAATGTCTATACTGATTTTTGTGGTACAAAGCTGTTTCTTCACTGACTCACAACAGACTTAAGAAGTCTCATATTTTTTTCAGTATTGTGTAATGATTGCAGGACACAGGAAAGCAAAATTCTTTTTAAGGGGGATTATGGAAGTCAAAGTATTCTAACAGTCAAGCTGAAATAGCATTTCGATTGTGAAGCTAGACTCTTGAGAATTTGTCATCCTTCAAAATGTGTCTGATATAAATGCAAATATATTACCTCAACCAACAGTAAACAACTAGTTCTCCTATTTATCCATCTGTCAAACACACTCTGTGTTTTTCCTTTCTTTAAGATGTCTCAGGGAGTGAATAGGTGCCAGGCACTGCCAGTCCACTCTTGGCTGCTCTCGCCAAGGCCTGACAAACAGGGGTGCAGGCTGCTGCCCCCACCCACCCACCCTTACTCGCTATCTCAGACCACGGGGCAGCTGAAAGGAAGAGCCGCCAACAGATCAACAGTTGCTGTGATTTTTGGATGAGCGACTGGCCGGGCTGCTGCACACCACCCAGCCCACACTCAGGGCACCTGACCCTGGGTAAACTGACAAATGCCTGGCCTTTGGGTGTGCCTGCAGAGTGATGTGACCCTGAGGCCATATTGACCTTATTGCACTGGGCACGCACATGCACACAATTACAGCCACACTCCATAAGGATCCAACTCCCGGTCATAAACTTCCAATGCACTTGCAGCCCCATTTCTCTGACAATTTGAGATGTTATTATGGAACATCTCTGAAAATGTTTACACTCAGGAAATGTGCTTAATTAACTTTTTAAAGTAATTAGATGCCTTCTTAAAAAGTTAATCACACAGTTTATAGCACACAGCACTGAAAAAAATACTTAACTTTAACTGCTGCTTTTTTAATCTTAGCAAACACCAACAATGTTTCATGCTTCAGTAGATGCCTCTGAAGCAACTTGGCTGTTTGTATTCATAGGCCTGTTTGTGGGCTCATGCTGCCATGTGCTGTAGCAGGGACATTCAAAAACACATACAAGCATATGTTACACTTATTATGCGTTACGGGCTTGCAACACATAGAACAGTCGTTTTTCATGTTAACTCATCCTGACAAGGCTGTTAATTTCGTTGAAACCAGGAATGGATTCCAGTGACCCTCTCTATCCTTGCCCCTGATTCCCTCCAAAATGCCCAGCTGTTGCCACAGTAGACAGCTGCTTTAGGGGCAGAACGAATCTCAGCTGTCGGGGGGAGCTGTGTGCAAGGCTCGGTGGATTTTGAGGTTTGTATTCGCTCTCAAAGTAATGACACTTTGCTCTCCAGCTCTACATGAGGTTGTGTGGACTGTGATAAAATGCTGACTGATAGCAAATCTAGGCACAGAAAGCTGATTGTACATCTGTTGGTATGCTTACAGCAAAATCGCAGAATGTGAGCCTGAGCTTTCCTGTACATGACTCCCACATTGTTTTTAGATATCGGTTTGCTGATGGAGACTGATGGAAGCTGGCCCACACTATCATTGAAGGCCTCTTTTAAATATATATCAGACTGATTAACACTCTGATATGCATTTCATATAACTAACCTTTTATAACAAACAATTTTTGTTGCCATTTCTCTTCCTTACTCTCCAAAACTCTAAATTAAATG
Organism: Zenarchopterus dispar; assembly: GCA_028564865.1. NCBI lineage: Eukaryota > Metazoa > Chordata > Actinopteri > Beloniformes > Zenarchopteridae > Zenarchopterus > Zenarchopterus dispar. The sequence continues at coordinate 8,531,549 of JAOWBL010000023.1, forward strand.
TCCTTTAATTAGAACAATAACTTAATCTTGCAATATTCTTATATGCAAAAAAGGATAATGTTACAACAGTATTAAGTGTTCACTTGAACTAAAAACAGAGTGCCATTGTTCAGTTCATTAAAAAGTAATGATGTAATTGCGTTACGGAGGTGATCATTCTGGTTTGTGTTCCCACATCGTCCTCTTGTGGTGAATTTTTGAAATCACAATTCAAGCACGCGCCACAAATGGCCCCTTTTATATCCATCTTATTAAGTTTCATGATAATAGACGCAGATTACTTTGATCGCTCTCATTAACCGGTTGAGTATATCTGGCAGTTAGTTCATTAAATGAATGGGTGGCAATTAAGATTTATGTTCATGGTCAAAGTTAAATACTTCCTGTCTTCTTCTCTTACAAACCTGATCAATACACTAGAGGCAAGATTAACAAAGGAATTAATGCCACGAATCTCTTGACGGAATCAGGTTGGACCATAAATATTTGCAAATATGTACACGTTTCTCCTAAATACCGAATTTGCAACAGGAAGCGTGAGTAATTTACTCTCAAAAAGAAACATTTTAGGACGGTAGCCGCTAATTCACACAAGTTTTATCCATGCGTTTTCATTGCCAGCCGCAGCCTAATCCGGGTGACGGGGGTGCTATAGAGTCCATCTCCACTGTCATCGAGCAACAGGCTGGGTGTAGGTACCAAGAATGGATTACCCGTCTATCTCCTCTCGGAACGATGATTTCTGCTTTGACTTTCATCTCGTCCTTTAATGTGTGAAGATTATATGTTCACTCTGTTTTTACTAAGCACTCACCCTTCCTCCCAGTGTCCACAGCTATACATATTAGGTGGATAGGTGTTGACCTTATCAATCTGATGATGAGGACATGTTTGGATGAAGTGGTGATAGGAGATAGATGGATGGACTCCAGGTCAGCAGCAGATAATGATTACCTAAAGAAAAAAAAACTGAACATAATGTCCTGTATCTAGTGGCTTTTTGGTAAAGACATAATATTTCAGCACCGCGGACAGCGACCGCTGTCCTCTCTTCATAAATAGGAATGGTCTAATTGTAAGCACATTTTAAGACTACGTTTCATCTTTAAAAGTTATATCTAAGCTTGATCAAGAGAATGAATCTTTGAGGCGTCCGGTTCAACAATGCAACTACGTGCAGTGTCGATCCGCTAGCTCTCAAGGTGGAGTTTTCCGCCAGATCACATGTTGCTCGTTACCGCTACGACGGAGCTGCTGTCCTGACAGCAAACAGCTATCTGGAGCAGGAAGCAGAAGATCGTCCACGGAGACAAGCCCACTGCGTTACGCGACAATTTTACTCCTACTTAAAGTGGAGGTTAGTGTCGTGGAACATGCAGCACAGGTGAAATTTCAAATGATTTAACTCCACTGCTGCAACTTTTCGGTTCTACCTTGCGAATATCCGAGTGCTATTTATTATTATTATTTTATTACTTCTCTTTTGATACAAAGTACAGTTTAGAAAATTTGGGGCAATGTCTCGTAAGAAGGCAATGAAAGGCAAAGCCGCAGCCAGCAGCCCGTCTGCAGGCAGCCCCGCCGGTAAAGGCTCCGGGAAAGCTGCGAGAAGCAGCCCGGGGATTGTGCAGATGAACGGCGTGGTCCATCCAAGCAGACCCTCCATCAGCAGCAGCAGCGAGTTCTACGACATCGCTTTCAAGGTAGGGCTTCTGCTCGCCTAAAAGTAAACTATTTCATCACTTTCACGCAAAAGATGAAGGGCGCGGTGCAATGTGACAGTGCCACCACTTTGAAAACACAAACATAATCCAGCGCTCAGGTGGACTCTTTCTTTTGTACCAAAGCACATGCCTCCTCTAATTATGACACTTTTTTTTCCCTTGCACGGGTTGTTTTCCTCTTCAGTCGTTGCTGTTTTCACGGAAGCCCACAGTAGCAGCCGTGTCACGGGTTATGGATAACCGGGAACTTTCCACTACAACGACAAACAAACGAGCCGTTTTCTGGATCCAGCTGAACAAATATTCTTCTCACCAAGCAATATTGTATTTATATCGAACAATGCTTGATGATATGTGGAGAACTACTTCTCCGTGGCACCAATGGCTTCACACCCACGGATCCACATTGTGTAACTACTTCAGATCGCTACAAGTGACTTGGCACTTGCCACTCCATGTTTTTGAAGCAGCTGTTTGATGTGAATGCAGTTAATATCAACTATAGTTCCCACTACATTAAATTTATTTTATTTAGCAACTGATCATTTGGTTTTAATTTGGTTTCCGCTCTGTGTGAGAGATGATCTCATCTGTCCTCCTTGAGACACACCAGGACTTTTATATACAGCTAGACAGACTGCCATGTACCATCTGTTTTATTCCCAGTTTTATGATATGGAAATGGAAAATATAATAGATGAGGAAACAAAACTTTAAAGTTCTTTATAAATCTGTATAGTTGTAATATAAATTCATATTACTTTTTTTTTACTGTTTTTTACTTTTTAAAGGGCATTGCACACTTCGTCACTTAATCCCCTACAATCATTTATCAAAAAAATTACATTGACAAAATACAGCTATAAAAAGAAAGAAAGCAAGTGTGTAGCACAGGGGAAACAAAGGGCAAGATCTTCAGACCTACTTACAAGTTTTACATCTGTTCAGTGACCCTGTTACTGCGAGTCCCTTTATTCTCCTTCCTTCACTTGTCCTGTCTGCTTCCTCTGAGGACCCAGGAGACACTTTTGATTTCCATATCTTGGTCCCACAGTCTCTCAACTAACCTGATAACTGTAATCACATAAAACCTTCAACCTAATTAGAGCTCAGGATAAAAACATCCACCGTTGTCTCCAGAATAGAATGCATTACTCTGAATAGCACTTAACAGGAAGGACCTGAGGACCTCCACTCCTGACCTCAGTGAGGAGTCCCGGACTCATTCACACTCCTTTTTGCCCAAATACCAAAAAAAAAAACAAAAAAAAACAGAACACTTTAGTGGACAAAAAGACAAATGTTCTTAGGAGAAACAGAGAATGTTGTAAAATATGTTATTAGTTGTTAATTATTTCATTTATGGAAGCCATAAGTTTTATCCATCACAACTTTGTTTTTGCACATTTATATTTTTGCATTTTAGTTTTCTAGTCATTGCTTAACAAGCTTTGGACCCTCTTGGTTTCCTCTACAGGTAATGCTGGTCGGAGACTCTGGTGTGGGGAAAACCTGTCTACTGGTCCGTTTCAAAGATGGAGCTTTCCTTGCTGGCAGCTTCATCTCCACTGTAGGAATCGACTTTAGGGTGAGCTTGAATCAATGCATCAAGAAAACAATCACACAAGCACTCCACATACTTGCACGTTCATGCACATTTCCAGGTTTAGTGCCTTTTGTAAAACAGGGCCATGCACTAATGGTATTCCTACCACAGTGATTCCACATCTATAAAGGCCCCAGAGCTTAAAGTGTTTCCTGCGTCAGTGGATAGATATTGATTTCCTAAATTAGTGTGACATGCTTTAGTTTTTTAGTCTCCCTGGTTGATAATGGTTTCTGTTATGTGCCAGTTTCTTGGTCCCACATGCACAGCCAGGAGATGAAATGTCCAAATTTTTTATTAATTTCTTTATTTTATTTTTCAAGCATGTGTGGTTGTTTGTTTATATAGCCCTCTTTCCACTGAGTGATACGTTCAGGTATGCTATTTTGGGTGTTTCCATGATAAAAGGGTCCCATACAGCTGAACCAAACTGCACCATTTCTTTGCCCCCTTTAGTTGTAAATCCATATGAAAATGGTACAGTATGGTTAGGGCAGATTTGGTCTAAATCCTGCATGCCCAGTGATGGTCAGACTTGCAGTAGGAAACTTCACCTGAGTTGGCTGGACCATTCCAAAGCGTAGCAGCCTGGACCGGCCTGAACTGAACCACTCAATGGAAACAGAACTTAAGTGTGGCCCTTTTATGGACCGCTGCCTTTTGTATTTAAAGGGCTGGGATAGGATAAGAAATGATCAGTGTTGAGGGAGCATAATGGTCACAATGTAATCAGGGAATGAATAGCTTCTGCACTTAACTATACCTCTGGGGACAATGGACAATGTTTCTGGGCCTCTTTTGTGACCAGTACATATCTGCATACTGAATATCTAGCTGTGACTTCTTGTAGTGCTGTTTGCTGTCTTTATCGGGTTTTTTAAACATACACTAGAAAAAGCTATGTTATTTTTAGACCACTAGCATCCATCAATGTCTATACTTGCTTGTCAGTCCATCATAGACAAACACTCACATTTAAATCAATAAGCAAATTAGAATCACCTATTAACCTAACATGCATGTTTGTAGACTGTGGGAGGAAACTAGAATACCAAGAGAAAACCCACACAAACACAGAACATGTAAACACCACACAGAAAGCCCCCTGCTGAGTTTTGAACCAGTAATATTCTTGCTGTGAGGCAACAGGGCTAACCACAGCACAATCAGTGGTTTAGAAGGTGTCCCTACCAAGATGCTCCAGTTCTCTAGCTCTTCACCCTGATTGGCTGGTGCGGTGTGTGTAAGCAACCTCCCTCTAACAGGAAAGACTATGGATTCCTGAAGACTTCCAGCCCTAACAAAACTTGTCTTTCATGTATATCAGTAAGTCTGTTGGATTGTGTGTAATAAGAGCGATGCACGAAAGTGCCACCCCAAAATCCACAGGACTTAAACGCTCTCAAAGGCCTACTGGCAACATCTTAATCAAAGACACAATAAGACGCCCAGTGGTCCAAAACTGGTTGGGTTACAGCAGAGCTAGTGGCAGCTGTTTTAAGAACAAAAGGGGAACCTAAATAGGAAAGGTAGTTTTAAAAAAGAAACAAGAGATTGTGATATTTAAAAGAAAATTAGTAATGGTCTGTTATCTGTTGTTGTTTGTTTCTCCTCTTTCCTGCACTCTCAGTCCATAACAAACAATCCAAATGGATGCCCTTCCTCAGTCTGGTTCTGCCAGAAATTTCTTCCTGTTAAAGGGGAGTTTTTTTTCCTTTCCACAGTCACCTGGTGCTTGCTCAGGATGGAGGATTGTATCCAAGAAAAGTTGTTATGCAATCTATTGGTTTCCTTGACAAAGCAATAATTATTATTGCTAATTTATTGGCTCTTTGATTGGACAAACTTAGGAATGAATTGAACTGTATTCTTGAGGTGCCTTTAGATGAATTTGTGGTGATTTGGCACTATATAAATAAAGCTGAATTGAACTGAATTGAATTTAAAAATTGTAGACTGCAACCAGCAGACTTCTCCAAGAGCACAGGTCTTCTCCAACTCTATATTTTTAGGTGCAACTACAGTTTAAAGCACACTCTACATTTAGTTTAGAGCTACTTTAGATGCCTGGCTCTTCACATGGCAGTCTGCCATGTTTTAGGGAAGTAATATTTTGATCGGGAAAAAAATTTAATATGATTTTACACTGATGCAAAAACAGTTCTGAAAACATTGCATATCTGTCAACAGTAGTTAAATATTTTGGTAGATTATTGATTTGTATACTAAAATCATCTTGATTATAAAATGTAGATTTGCATAGAAAAATGCTTTGAAATATATGTACATTGTACCCTTTGGAGCTAGGCAGGGAACCACTGTTTGTCTGCCATGGCCTGAGAGTGGGATGATGAGTTTGTGGGTGCACAAGGAGCTGACTTATTTATGTAACATCTATTATTATAGTGTGTGCTGATGCAGATTTAGGCCCATGTAAACAACTGAAGAAGACTTCATCAGTTGTCTCTGTCTGCCAAAGTTACAACCCACAGAGGAAAACATGTGAAACTTAGTTTACTGCTGAGTATGCTCTTTTGCCATATTGACTCATTATTCAATTGCTGTGTGGCATTAAGCTCCATGACATGAATGATTTCATTAACATTCTTAAGGTGTCGGTTCTCCTCTGGATGTGCTCATCAACCCATTAAGACCTGATGCAACATGGGTGTAACATTTTCCATGTTTAGATGGTCCTTTATGTGTAAATAGGTGTAATTATTCAGGTTTTATTTACGAGTCATCTCAGTGAAGTCGTGAGTTTCCTGTTTGACGTCCCCTTTCTTTGACCACAAGTGCGTCGTAAATGGATAGACCAAAAACACAATTTATGGTTGCATTCATGTCAACTGAATATTAATTTGGATCCACAATATAAACAGCGAGTTTGTTGGAGGAGAAGAGAGCCCAGAGCTTTTGTTGAGTAGGAAAACACGAAGGACCTTGTTCTTTGTGCTCTTCCTGTGGAGAATACACAGAGAGTGACAGACAGGGAATCGTTATTTTTAGGTTAGACATTTAAGATCCCTTTTGTTGGAGGGAAAGAGGGGCAATTTGCTCCATATGAGGATTTGATCCGGTTCCCACTTCAAAGCTCCAGTGAGATGCTGTGTTTTTCTTCTCCTTCTTGTTTGTTGTAGTCTAATCAGATTTAAATCTCAACATGTTTTCAGGATTACAGAGATGCTCCAGTGCATTGTTGGGCTTAAAATACAACAAGTCTTGGAGCAACATAATTTAATGTTTGTATTTGATTATAAAACCTCCCTATAATTCCTACAGGATGTTAAATAAAAACTATAAATAAAATTATTCATATGTACAGTACATCTTACTGTTCTGAATGTAATTTGGGCAGATACAATTATATCTTTATACTAATAAAACAAATAGAGAGTACTCTATACAGATGATTTACAGTCCAAATCAGGTTTGTCTGTTGTAAATTCTCTTCTTTTACAGCCTACTGAATCAAACACTGACTCAGTGCTTTTTACTACGCTGGTTTCCAGGGAACATGTAATCTTATTAATGTTATAAATTTTCACCACTGAACTATTCTGTTGCATATGTAAGGGATTTTAGGAGCCTAGAGTTCAAATGTAAACAAGTTAGGTTCCTTGCTCATTATAATGCAATTTCAAAAAAGCTATTATGATCAATTTAAAAAAAACTGTATTTTTTGAGAAAGTGCAGAAGTCCTGAATTGTAAGTTATTCTTCAAACTACATTTCGTTCTACAGAGGCAGAAAATATAGTGTACTTGCAAAGAAAGATGCAGGTGTCCAGGCCATCAGTTGCCATGGTAGCGGAGGTGCTAATCAATGGGCAGGTGACTTGTTGGACAGGAGGGCAAAGCTTGCATTTATTCCACCTTGTGTTGCTCAAAAATCTCTTTGCTTTTGAGACCGATTGGTCTTTTTGGGCCTTAATCAGGAGGTCTCAAACTCTGTAAAAGGCATCAGGCATGTGTGGATGAATCCTGACACTACCGCTTTTTATATTGCAATGAGTCTTAAGCACCCTGCTTACATTAAAAAATAAGCACAAGGCAGGAGCTTTCCATGGTGCTGAACTCAAGGAAGGTTCATGATGCTGGAGAAGGCTAATAATCTACCACCAAACTCAAGAAATATTCAACATGTCAGGCAGTAAATCTCAATCTACTGCAATCAGCTTTCATGTGCTGAGAGACCAATATCAGCTGAAATTGTTCACATCCATCAAGCTCTAAGTTTGTTTATTTTGTCTTTCCTCCCTGGAATTTGTGTTTTGAGTATTCATTCACAGTCTTACCTGAAATCACCTACAGTGTTGGATTTTTTATTTATTTATTTATTTTAATTTTTTTTTGGAAGGGTTTTTTAATGTTGCAGCCTGAAGGAAATATTTCTTTAATCACCCTTAACCCAAACCGACAGTTTCAATTAACTGAAGAGAAGTTGGTGAATTTTTTTCTAAACTTTAAATTTAGTTATCTCCAAATGTGTTATTTATGAAAAAGCTACATTATTCACTGCAATAAATAATGTTATGCTTATTTTCTGGGTTAAAATGGTTTTAGTTTGAAGACTTATTCCAAAAACGAGAGATTTAAGAGGAAGGTCAAAGAACAATAATTAATTATACTTGGATAAAGCAAGAAAAAAACTGGGACAAACTACTTTTCTCTCAGTTGATGTTAATACAGCGGTGGGGAGGAAAGGAACTCTTCTCACCTGTTAGTTAAGCTTCATTCTACAATTACAAATGTGTCAAAACTTTCATTCCTAACTGGAGATGGGAATTGATAAGATTTTATCAACACCACTGCCTTTATTGATTCTGTATATCACTTCGATTTTTTTATTGGTTGCCCACATCGAGATGAGTAGACAATTATCTCAACACTTTTTGCCATGACACTTGGTTTGGCATATAACTTAAAAAGTTTATTTATTTATCTCCAGTTCCTTTTTATCTTCTGTTTGCTTTTTATTTCATGAGGCTCATTATCATCAGTTATTCTTGGTTGTTATGGTTTGTTATCTCTCTCCTTTCTTGCCACTAATTTCTGATTGTTCCTGTATGAACACTCTCTCTCTCCCTCTCTGATTGAGATGCTCGACCACTGTTGACCTCAGTGATACTTCCTCCCACAACTGCTGCCCGTTTGAACAGAATCAGCTATGGATCATGGCACATTAACATAAATTATAGAAGACCTGCTTCAATGAAACTCGAGATTTTAATCTTTAAATGCCACTTTTGTGTTGTTTAACAGAAGCCTTATTAAAGTGAATACCATCCCTGAGATTTTGTTTGGTGCATTGCTACACTACCTGAAGGAAACTAGACAAATCACCATGGCGACATCACCGATAGTTTTCTGAAGAGTAGGGTTGAAGCCTTGTCCAAGTTCAGGTTGCCACCATCTTGGCAGGAGGTTGGCAAGACTCTGACCATCCCCCCAGTTACCCACAAATGGGTAGATTGGCAGAACAACCAACTCTGGCAGCTAGGTGGAAGATGCAGATCATACTTCAGTTATCACACAGTCACCATTTTAGCTTAGTTTCCTTGGTGCTAACCTAATAATACAAACTAATGTAATCTTAGATTCATTCTGGTTGAATCCACTCGTCAATGCTTATTTCAGAGGTGTTTACTGAAATAACATTTGAAATTAGGACTGTCAACATTTAAAACAAGGACTTCTGGAGCTGAAATAAATTCTTCCAGCTCTTTCTGGAACTTTGGCCACAACTAAAAAAATATATAGTTTCAGGTGATCAGGATTTTACATGCACTGTCACATACCAGGCAGGTGCTTTCAGCACACTGGACTATTCCAGGACTTGACATTATACCACATTTACATCTTTTTGACAAACTTGAAACTAATGTTTTTTCAATATTAAAAGTTGTTGTTCTACTAGTGCTGTCACAGTCCCATATTTGCTGTTAGTGTTGCATCTTTATCCACTCTTTTTCAGTAGTTTACTCTCTTCTACGTTGACATGATTTAACAGTGGCACTTTCAGTATTTTGGTTGACCCCACCCTTCGCCTCTGATGTAATCAGTTCTTGCTCTGGCCCAACAATGTTTTGGTACTACACTTGCACCACTTTTTTTTTTTTTTTTTAGCTCTGAAGCATTTTGTTCTTAGTGGCTGGCTTACAAAAAACATAAATCCAGTTTTAGGTTTAGCACCAGCCTTGAGCAAGCACTGGAAGCACTTTGATGGAAAAAACCACATCATGAATAAGAGTTGTTTATGTACACTGGCTTGCTGATCAGACAGAGATTATAAATATTTTATAAGCTATAACAAAGCAATAGACAGCTAATTCAGCTTAGCTGCATCTTTTTTTGCTTTGTTTTTGTAACTCATGATGGTTTAATAAGACTGGTTTCAAACCACACTGTCTCATTTTGTCATTTACCTGTTGCCTTTTTTCCCTCTCATGTCTCTTCATTGCCTCATCTATTCTATTCAGATTGTGGGTAAAATTAATTAAAATACAAAAAAAGATTCAAGATTGCATTAGCCTGAAAATAAAACCAAGGTTCCTGATGCTGCTTTTAAATATGTAACTATTTCAAACAAGAATTGCTGATATAATCCATTGTTACTATTATATATACTTTTTTTGTCAGTCAAGTGTTGTTCAGTTGTACAGTGAATAAAGAGAAAGACCAGTTGCTGTATTTATAGATCCGAGATTTCTCTCGGAGGAAAAAAGACAAATAAGGACAAATCACAGTGGAATAAGGTCTACAACGGGGAAAAAACAGAAATGGAGATCAATGTGAGAACACAAATTAAGAAATTCCAAAAGTCATGGAAAACATGAAGATGAAAAAAAACCAAAGGTAAAGCAAAGCAAAGGTAAATCATCAAGATAAAGGTTGTGAGGACAGTACAGTGTACAAACAGGTTGCATAAGTTATACTTATGTGGGTTTGAATAAAGTCAGCTGAGGAAAAATTCCTTACCATGATTGCCTCTGATATTTACCCCCAGCAAGGCTAAATATCTTTCACTTCCAATACAGACCGTACCCCAGAACAGAAACATCAGTTCTCCAGTGATTTGTTTCATGCACTCTGTTTAGGAGTGGCCCATAAAATGTGCCTGATAGGTTTAAGGGACATGGATCACATCTGGCATACTAATTGTCATCCTGTTTGTACACTGTACTGTTCTCGCAACCTTTATCTTGATGATTTACCTTTGCTTTACATTTGAGAAGAGGGTTCTTCGAGCTACCATGTATTGACCTGGGTTTATCACTACATAATGGGCGGAAAAATGCATAGTAAACATGTTATAAGTGGTTCAGGCAATCAGTTTTCATGTGCTGAGAGATCAATATCAACTGAAATTGTTCACATCTAGGATGAACAGATGGGATGTTTTAATATTAACATCTCGATTATATCAAACACAGTTCAGACAAGGTGGATCGGTCAGGGATGATGTGGTAGGTGGAGGACCCAAAGGCGGGCTCAAAGGCTTTGAAATTTTTTTTTAAAACTCAACATTTCACCAAGACAAGTGATTTTAAGGTGTTACTGAGACAGATGATCCTATAATCCAAAATATAGACTAGAAACATTCATGAAAGAAAACCGAAAAGACAAAAATCTGGCCCTGAATAGAGGAAATCGAGGAATGAAAATACTGCAGGAGGTCATAAATAACAAAGGACAGATACTTGGAAGACAAACCTGAGGACAAATCACAGTGGAATAAGGTCTACAACGGGGTAAAAAAAAAAAAAAAACAGAAATGGAGATCAATGTGAGAACACAAATTAAGAAATTCCAAAAGCCAAGGAAAACATGAAAATGAAAAAAAAACAATATTACAATAATACAGAATATCAAAAACTAAAAACCCATAAATGAAAAGTCTAGATGGACAAGAGACCCAAACTAGAAAAAGCAGAGACTGAGACAGAATCCTCCCAACTTTGTTGATGCCCTGACTTTTCGTCTGGTACCACGTAATATTGACAGCTGCTATTGAATATGAAATGTGGCAGAATTAAATTAAATAAATTAAATTAAATTAAATAAAGAGTGGTCATCAGACTGGGCTCATACATTCACACATCCTTCAGAGTGACTTAGTAGCTTGTCTGTGATTTTAGTTCTTTTTAATATTGCACAATAATGACAAATCCTTGTAAAACTGACAAACTTTAAGTAAGCCAAAAAATGATAACAAAGCAGTTCATATCTTTTCTTTAGATAATGCAAGCAGTTAAAAACTGATTTACAATTTTTTAAATAAAAACAGTCAGTGTTAAATGCATTTAGCATGATCTGACAGAAAAAAAGCCACGACTTCTTTAAATAATTTATCTACAAATGCTCTGCTGAGTGTTCTGTTCACTTCCCACTTGAGTGGTGCTCAGTATTTGCATGCACACAAATGACACAGACTCTGTGGATCAAATATTGCAGTTTAAAGATGACGTTATGTTCAGCTAAGTTTCTGTTTCAGTCACAGCCAGGAGAGTTTCTCACGTAACAGACGCCCGACCCTGTTGATTCAGCTTTCCTCTGATGTTATTTTTGGATGCACTTAGTATGTATGCGGGGGTAGGGACTATGAATCAAGCAAGTTCTACATCTTCACTCATCATTTAGTCTGATTTTGAAATAGCTTAAGATGGAGATGCTTTTTATCACTGCTCTTGACTATTCACCTTTTCTGTTATTTGTTGCTAATCTGGTGAGACTTACACTCATATCAACTTTTATAGTAACGAACAACTACATGTTTCCAGTTTGAGCATTTAAATTGACAAAAGAGAGCATCTGGTGTGACATGGTGTACATCTACGCAAATAAAACTGTCTATATTCATTTATACACTGAAGCAGGTGCAGCAGTGGGAGCAGTGTGGTTTCAGTCATGTCCAGTGACCTTCATTGTTTTTATCAATTGCCTGATATGAAAAGAAAAGAAAAAAATGTATTAGTTATCAGGAATGATAGGGGAAATTATACAGAAACGCTTTCATCTATCCATAACCAAAAAACAAGAACAACAACAAAAGTACTTCTTGAATAATTCAAATATGTGTTGTCTCATTATGCAGGCAGTGCGTTTAGGCGGCAGTGGGAATGGCTCCTGCTATTTCAGAAAGCAAAGAGATGAGAATGGCAAAGAGGCACAGAAGAGAGGATTTCAGAGTCACTGAGAGGATGACTCTAGTGACATTTCATATCTTTGGAAATCCACTGAGGAAGGGAGGGAGACGATTTCTTGCTCCGTGTGCTGTAATGATGCACCCGCTCACCTTAAAAGGATCTGGGGAGGGATACTTTCATTGCTTTCAATCCCCCCCACACCTCTCCAAAAAAGAGTGTCAATTTGCAACTCAGTGGGAGAGAGAAAATATGCCATGAAAATAACACTAGGCATTATTAAGACTCATTTATGCTGTAAACGAGATGCTTCAGCGCGTGAACCAACTAGAGATGTGTAAAATCAATGAGACTGGATATGGAAAATAATACCTATGGTAACAGAGACACCATCCAAACCCAAACAACACATAACATCCTGTAACTGTCACTAATCTGATGAGAAATTCCTTCCCCACCACGTTCTTTAGTTTCACAACATTTATGGGATCATATATGTATACACACTTGTGATGTCACATATGGATGTGGGGCCGCCACTGCTGCCGGGCTGCATGGGGAACCGTGGGACAGTAACCAATAATGATAATAACTACCACTGTTATTGTCAGTATTACATATGTGTATATATTTTACATTTATGTATAAATATAGCTATCCATACCAGTGCAGCTTGTCAATCATAAATTTTAATATAGTTTACACGTTCACAATATATAATATATAAAATTAAAGCACCTTGAATAGCCTTGGTGCTGTAATGTATTTTGCAAATAAACTTGCCTTGCATACATAGATGACAAACCTGGGACCTGTATGTACTCTCAGATAAGTGTGTACACATTTTTCTGTCTTTATTGAGGACTGCACTTTTTTCTTAACCATTAAATAATAGAGATATACACACAAATGGATATATGATGATGCATTGATAGTAAACTGTATAGTTGGCTGCATATATGTTACTTTATGTTGATATATTTACATATGTATAAGGCTTAAAGATACATGTATGTATATTTCTATACATAAATAGTATGCACATGGTCGATATGTATCTATGACCCCTTGTCTTCATGTCTTCTCCTTCCTACTCTTCCGTGTCCCACTGTCTATGATTTTAGTCCTCTTGGACAGAAACTTTTTTTTGTTTGTTTTATGGGTGGATTTTTCAGGGGTCAATAATACATGGTAGACCATCAAGAGAGCTGGTAAAGGGAACACAGACACACACACACACACACACACACACACACACACACGCACACCAGTGCACCAAAACAAAACATTCTGTTGCAAGATCAAAATGCATATATACATGTGACTTTCAAGTTTTGCCAAATTTGGTATTAACCATTAATATATATGCAGACACAAGAAAAAAAAGAAAAAAACAGTGATGTTACTGATCTATTCCCAATTAACATAATTTATTAGCTGTTCTGACAGGCGTTTTCTCTTCTAGCATCACACAACTTTTCCCTGCCTGTGTTGTTCAATGCCAACTTTTTAATGAGAGATCTTAGTAGCATCAGATTTGAAACATTCCTCTTTGATCTCACAAATCACATAAAAATACAGCTGCCTTTCAAGGTAATTTTCTTGTCATTTACATTTTACAAAGCCCCTTATGGTATTAAATCCACAGTTGGAAAAGTTACAATACTAATGCATGTCACTGTGTTGTCTTTTTTATAAGTCTTGTACTTTTGTGTTTCACATTGGTGGTTTTAGTCCTCCTTGGCAGGATTAGGAATTCAGATGTTAATAAAATATGAGATTAGACTGTCAAGGAGGACTGGTAAAGAACACACCCCACATTAATGCATCATATAAAAATATCCAATTATATCCAGATCCAATTATATTTGAAGGAAAAATATAAGGTGCATAACACAGACAAAGTAGATTGTGTGTCAGGAACCTTCCAAGATATTTAAGGGCAGTGTGACATCTGTGTCACCATGGGTCTTTATGGGTTAATCTTTATACAGAGTGGATAATTTTTTTCCATATTTTAATATTCTGTTGAACCAAAGTAGTCATTTTTCTCTCCTTCTTCATCTGAGTCTACAGCAGCAGAAAATTCTTGAACTCTTGTTATTTCTACTTGCAGACAAAGGTTGTTCCTACATTTCACCCAATACTCTGTTTCCCTCGGTTGTCTGTCCTTTAAGGCTGAATACATAAAGGATGCCTGCATTACCCTCAAACCTGAGACACTTGTAACTTGTCTGTTTTCCTGAAGCAGAGTTGTAAGAGTTCACTGAGTCCTCAAACACATTCAAATATATTTAATTAAGTGCTAAATTGGGTGAAGAATATCATTTTTTCCTCAGACAATTTCCCTCCAGGAGTGCGAGTCTTCATTTTTTGCAACCACAAGAGTCATTCTCTGCAGGTATTAGACACAGTTTTTTGGGGAATCTAATTTTTTTAGGCCTTCTCATTACCATGCCAAACCACTCAATTAACTGGTATAAGGTTTTTGCATAAAATGTGAATGTGTACATCAAATTATGTGTGTGTGTGTGTGTGTGTGTGTGTGTAGGTAAAAAAGGGAATTAGTTTTAAGTGAAAACACAATGTAAATCATTCTATCAATAAGACATTGATGGAAATGGCCTTTTAGATTATGTTGATTCCTGAAGTGAGATAACAGCGTGGTTCCTGTGCAGTTTCTTTCACTCACACCTGATGCAGCACATTTAATGGCTGGCAACATCACACTCACAAATGCACACACATGATAAAAACAACACTGACAACAAAGCTCAGCAGATGTAGCAGCTGCTAATGAACCACAAGATATTCAGACTTCCAGCTTTGTGACACGTGTAATTGTAGAGACATCATTAACATACTCTCTTACATCACTGCTGCCACCTAAACCTTTGTGAAAAGTGGAAATCCTCTCTTTACTTCTCAACATGTTTCGAAATGGAGGTGGTGAGATCAAACTCAGATGAATTTTGCTCTGATGCATAAAATTTAAAAGAGAATTAATTATGAGCGAGCAACAAAAAACAGGTTGGCAATAAAGCAAATTATTAGAAATAAGGCTGCAGAGATAAGCTTGATTAAGCTCGATTTAGTGATTAACTAATGGTTACTAATCAAAATAAAGTTGAGATGTAGCTAAATCAGACTGATTACTTGTAAGAAAAAAATTAATCAAATTGTAAGAAAATGCACCACATACTACACGATTGCAGCTTATCAAATGTGAAAAATTGTGTTTTTTGTGAACTGTTGTAAATTGCAAAAGTGCAGTTTGGAGGTGTCAGGATAAATGAGAGCCCCAAAATGCAGAACATCAGAAGGCAGAAGTATCAGTTTAAGTCCTTAATTTGAAATGCCTGAAGAACAAAAAAACATTTCATGAAATACAAGGAAAGAATAAATTAACCTCCTAAGACCTGGTTTATACATATGTGAACATCACACACTGTGTTGTCTGTAGCATATTTAATTTTTAACAGGCTCTAAAGCAGTGAGAAAAAAATGTGAACCCTACCAAAATATTGCAGGAGGAGACTATACCATTTAACAGGTTGTCAGCAGTGACATCAAAATTTACTGTTGTGTTTAGCAGAGGCTGGTTCCTACAAACAGCTGGTTCTGTCGCTAATTGCAGTAGCGTGATGATTATGGATGAGACAGTGACAGGGGTTAGCCATTGGCTGAGTTGATCAAGAATATTTAAAAATGCATTTATTGCTTTGAATGATTGAGATTTAAAAGTTTTTTTTTGGCTAAATATATTTATTTCAACTCTTGCTTTTGCAGCCAGCCTCTAGTGTTCAGTCAAGGAACTGCAACTAATCTTATTTCCACATGAACTGTATAAAACATGGACAAAGCATTAGGTCGCGGGACTCATCGTGTTATCACTACATGTGATGATTATTTCATCCTTTATAAGAAGAAAAAAAAATCATTCTTGAGCACTATTTAGTTTTTAAGACTATAATTGCAGAGGCTTTGTTGTGAGGTTTTCAGTATGTCCAGTGCTATGTAATTTACTGGCCATAGAAAATATGGCATAAGAAAATTGTTAATCACAAGTAAAAGTAATCATTAATGCAGCACTTATGTTTGACTCACCTCAGATATTGACGTATTGACAACATGCATACACACATACGCTTTCAAGAACTGATCCATCATCTGTTGCACCGTGGACTCACAAGTCAGTCCATCCACTGTGACGGCTCTCCCAAGAGATGACAATGTTGATGAATCAAACTACTCTTTCCCCAGCTGTGCATGCATGTGTGTGTGTTTGAATTCGTGTGTGTGTGTATGTCCCTAAAGTCTGACTGTGGGCTGCTGCCTTCGACTTCTGTCTTTGATGCATTCACATCATCACTGGCATATAGTGAGGCTTTTGGAGCACAGTGTTATGTACTGGAGTGTCTGTAATGGCAAACTTGAGGTCATCATCTTCAGATGGTTTGGAGAGTGACTCATGCAACAAGTGGATGTTAGTCATCACTTGCTTACTGTGTCTCTGTTGGAGGCAAAAACTACATTCACTTCTGTTTATGTACATTTGAGTACTTTTTAACAGTAGTTTTGGCTTGGTTCTGTGAATGCCTGAGAATGATTTGTTTTATGGGTAAAACTTACACTTGATGAGGGATCTTCTTGATTCTGCATTGTAGATGTATGCCGGTGAAAACAAATTGGTTACAAATGCAAAAAAAAAAAAAAGAAACAAATATTGTTGCTTTGTTTAGAGATGATACAAGTTGCAGAAAAGGTTCCGTTTCTGTTGCGGACTTTGTTTTCTTTGCAGAAATTTGTCTGAGGTCTTCTGAAGTCAGCTTTAAGATAAGTAAATTATGAATCTCTCATAATATTTATGAGATGCCACTTATGTACATTATAAAGACTTGGAAAATGGAAAACCAGAGAAAGCAGAAAGGGAGTGGAAGGCTTTGCAATTGAAATGATGATTGAATCCTCTCTTTTCTGAAAGCTCCGCTTTCATATCTGATGTCAACATAAATCTCACTGACAGACCATGGGCTCTCAGTCTTTCATTACTGTCCATCTTCTGCTTTTTACATGCCTTTATGCAATGGATGGATGGCTGAATGATTGCTCAATTATCCATTCTCCTGCCCGCTGGCATTTTCTGAGTTGGTGCAGTTAAGTGCTGAGCATAGTCATGCCAGCAAGTGGCAGCAATATCGTTTGGGGGTCGGGCAGGGGTGGGGGGGTTCTGCTTATATTGAATTAGGTTGATTTAATATTTATTACAAAAGTACAAGGGGGAAATCACATGTGGATCCACGAAAACAAAGGTATACCATGTGTGTCAGCCATGGTGAATGTTTGTCAGTAGTTGTTCAGTTGTGTCTAGTTTTTCACATAAGGTAGAGCTCCGGTAAGTTGTTATATGCATAGCGCCTATAGGGTCTTACTAAATTAAAAAAGTTGGGTGAGTGTTTGCAGTGCCAGTGGAGGTGTTTGTTATTAATGATGAGCAGCTTTGCCACCTGCTGGCCTAATGTCAGTGGAATCTACAGAGTTAAGCCCTGAGGAGCGCCATGAATATTTAATGATGAAATAAAAGAGATGAGGTGCGAATTGACGGAATGTTGAAGTGTTTTGGGGCAAATCATGAGACATATACATGTCAAAATAAAAACAAGTAAGGGTTAGTGGAATCAAGTACATATGGTTTTCAAGAAAGGTGGAAGAATGATTGCTCAAAGGCTATCACAAAGATACTTTAACAGTATTTTAATGTATGAAGCAACTACTAATATAAAAAAATATTTCACATTTGCAGCTGCAAAGGTCTCAGTAAAAGAACATTCAGAAAGAAGTAATGATTCTGTTTAAACTGAATTTTTAAAAAATCATCTTGTTTAACATTAATTTACAGATTACAGATTTGTGTTCAAAAATCTAGTTCCTTAAAGCATCATAGGATTCAGATTTTTAATTATTTAATGCTATTTACTGTCAAAAATACACATTGTTTTTGGCCTGAGCTCATATATTATATATAGATTATTACGATGTCTGACATAAATCGAAAACTTAAACATAATACAAACGTGTCACTTTTTGATCACCTACCGCAGGTTGAAAAATGTAGAGTAAGATGTTACATCCTGTTGAAGAGGGTGCAGCTAAATCCATTTACCTCATTAAAAACTGACACAAATCTATAACTTAAATCACTTACAAAAGATCAGCGGCAGTGTTAACACATCTTTTCCGTACCAACTATCCATCCATCCCTGTTCCATACCTGCTTAATCCTGTACAGGGTCACGTGAGTCTATTGGAGCCTGTCCCAACTCATTACAGACAAAAGTCAGGGGTACACCCTGGACAGGTCGCCTTTCTGCATCGACCAGCGAGTGTTAAAACTCAATCAAGCTAAAAGAGGAAAAGATATGCAAGCAAGACAGAAAAACTTGCTCTCTTAGGTGGACTGAAATGAAGCAGAAAACTGCCCTGTTGTATAAATCTTTTTGTTTTGTTTTGTTTTAATTAAATTCTCTTTGAAAATCATTGTCGCATCTTCCTCATAAAAAGGGAAGGACTTCATGTAAGCGTGCTATCAGCAGTCAGGATCAGTGATGGTACGTAAGTGCACATGAAATGGAAAACTTGGATCAGTGAAGGCACCTTTAATACTAAACACAGTACTCCAACATCTGCCTCCCTACAGAAAAAGTCCTTTATGGGCAACACCTCGCTTATTTCAGCAAAAATTATTCAAGAGCACATTCTGCTTGTATTCCAGCATTGCTGCAGCTGTTTGTTGAATCCAATTGGCATCATCTGCAATCCAGCCCTCTTGCACACTAAAAACACTCGGGGAAACTTGACAAATTCAACAAAACTCTGTTGCAACTTTAGAACAAAAATTAAGCAGGATAAGGTAAAATGTTTGACATTAAAAATTACACCAAAGTAGTAAACACAATCCTGCAGTGTAAACTGTAAATTGGCATTTATTTTTAACATTGAATATCTGACTTCATTTACAGTCTTCATAATGTCCCATCTTTTTTGGAGATGCATTTCTCTACAGAGCTCTGTCATAGGAAATGTAAAGTGATTTAAATAAACACTTTTTTAGACTGTGTTTGATTCAGAATCAGTTTTACATGTCTTTAAGTTTTGATCACTTTAACTGCGTTGAGTCTGAGATAAATGATGGGCTGTGTGGGTCCTTTGAGAACATCTGATTTTAAATGTCTTATTTTTGGAAGCTTTTATAATTTCAAGAGCTGCATGATTAATGGAAGTGTGTCAGACTTACTGGGAAAAGTGCAATAAACACTAGCCTTTGCATATTCTTTGAAGTAGTCATTGAAAATCCTAAATAAAAAGAAAAGTCTTCCTGTGAGAAAAAGGAGCAGGAGGGCACCAGGGAGAAAATGAGAAAATGAGAATGTTTTCAGTGCGGCCACACTATTTGGTGTTTTTGCATAAGTTTTCATGGACTTGTGCATCCTTTACAGTGAAGGTAGTTTATGCTGTGAGTGCATATATATTTATGGTTTTAAAGTCTATGATGAAAACGTAAATATTGAGCTCCAGCCAGCAGCTTTCCTGTCAGCCAGCTCTTTCCTGTGATTCGGCTACAGAGGATTATTCATCACCACACACATGGTCACAGCACACACACACAAGAATGTGCTGTGGTAAGGCCATTTCCATTTTTATCATTCCAGGGTGTGAGCGATCCTGGGGAGGAACGTTCAAAGGGGTCAAGGCACCCTCTCGCTGCATTCAGCTGAATAATGATTCGATGATGCAGCATCACAAATTCGGTTTGTGTTCGAGAACTGCCTGAGGGAGTGCTTTGATCCCACTGTCTCTATGTTGGTGTGAAAATGTTGCTACGGGTCACAGGTGAACGATCAAACAAAAGATTTTCTTTTTTCCTTTGTCCAAGTCGGAGCTTAAATCTCCAAAATGGAAGAATGTAAAAATGGCAAAATTATTCAGGTAAATCAGTACAACTGCCTCCTGGAACAGACTAGGATGTTTGATTGTAACCCTAATGATACAAAAGGTGTTTGAAATAGTATGTGACCAGTGCTTCCTCATTAGGTTTTGCTCCACATAACTACAGCCACCTCTTAGCCTGATGCTTTTTTCTTCTTTTTTTTTTTTATTCCTCCCATTACTTAATGTTTGCTTCAACAAGATGAAGAAAGTTGCAGCTCTGCAGTAATGCAGGTAGTGGTTTAAATGGGCCCAATAGCCTTCCACTAATTAGTCTGGTTCCAACTTCAGCTGGTCATCCAAGTGAGAAAGTCCATTAACAGGTTCTTGTGATTACGCTGACTCCACAGTTAGAGGCATTTTAGTAAACCAGAGTTTCCTTTGTCAGTGTAAAAAGAAAAAAAAGCAAAACCTGATTTCATAACTGCAAATCCTCCTAAAATTTGTAGATGTAGCTAATGTAAATATTTTTTTTTTTTTTTTTTTACAATTTTTTATTTATTGTGATAAATTATCCACTTTCCAAATAAATACAGCATAGTTGCAAAATCATGGTTGCCTCAGCAACCATAGCCTCCTTCAAACGGTGCAGGGTCAGCATGTTTAGATCATCAGCGAATGAATCCCACAGATTTATTGAGTTTATAACAAATGTAACAGTGTGGTGTAATCTGATTTATCATGCTATCTCTGCCACCAGAAAGCATCCAGTGCATATTGGCTCAAGTATTTGTAAAATCGTGTCTTGTGGTTTGAAAATGCTGACCAAGCGTGTTTAGAGTCTCCAGGAGAGAAGAAGAGTCCCAGTATGTTTTAATAACACCCCGTCTAGAGGAATAATTAATTCCCAGAGGGAAAAAATTAATATCCCATCTCTTAAAAATCAGAGGTGAGCCTGTTTGCTTCACTGGTAATTTATTAAAAAGGCTCTTTACAAATATAATACAATATGTGAACAACCATCAGGCAGCTTATATTTTTTGCACTACACATAAAATAAGCTCAGAGAATCTCAAAACTGAACACTAAACAAGAGAAGTTTTTAACGAAGGAGAACATGAGGGAAATGCAGGTGTACATAAATGATGGTAAACTAAATAACAGTTTGGTTATTCTCACACTCCATTCCCGGATGATTCATGGATGTAAGATGTTTTTGTCTGAATAAACTTATTTTCATATACGTACTGTCAACCATCCCCTGAGAACTGTGTCAAATTTTGAGTGAAGGAACCCTCTTTTCAATGACTTCTGCTGGCTCTC
The DNA here is from genome assembly GCA_028564865.1 of Zenarchopterus dispar. Lineage (NCBI taxonomy): Eukaryota > Metazoa > Chordata > Actinopteri > Beloniformes > Zenarchopteridae > Zenarchopterus > Zenarchopterus dispar. The sequence continues at coordinate 8,553,272 of JAOWBL010000023.1, forward strand.
CATCAGCTTTTTGTAAATCATCAACTCTGGCCTTCCAAATACTGTTCAAACAAACATACAGTCATTCAAATCTCACATTTGAGAAGGACCCAGTACAGAATTTGGGCTTCACATCAGGTCACATTCAGTTTTGATATCTGAGCTTGTTTTATGGGCTGCATTGTTAAAATCTCACTACCACAGAGATTTTCGTTTGCACTGAGAGAACCTGGATATTTTTAGAATCATGTTATTAAATGATGTACAACAAGACCTGTCTGTAATCATGTTTTAGTTTATTTCTTCTCAAAATTACAAAAAAAAAAAAAAACATATCTGTTCACTTTTTTTTTTTTGCAACACTGGTTGGTTAATCAGGGCATCTTACTGCAAAACTGTTTCTGGGCCTCGTTGGATTTGTAACTTTTACCCTTACACAAAATGCATTCAAGTTTAAAAATAAAAAAATAAAAATCTGGATTGCCTTGTGCACAAATCAGTCATCCAGTCCAGTGAATGAAATCAATTGTTTTTTAAATTTTGTTTACACAATTCTGTTTTTCCCCGTAAAGCTGATTTCTTCTCTATTTCTCCATTTACATCTCATTTCTCCATCTAACTTGACTAGTTTGATTAAATTTACAACCAAACTAAACCAAAGCTAATCAGGCAAGGCATCGATAAAAGATGATTGTTCCCCACAAGATGCCGTCACGACACAACACCTACATTTAGGTAATCTAATGATATTTGAGGCTTTTAAAGTTTCCCGGCCAAGCAATAATGGAGCATTGAACTGCATCAAGTCACGATTTAGTTAAAAGATACAAAAAATTATTATTTTGTATTTTTTAAAAATGTGTGCTTGCAACAGGTTTTGGAGGTGACTTTCGGTGAATCTTAAAAAATGTTCCAACCAATTGTTTTTAAGAATGCCAGTCGATGAATAATTTACCTCTGCTGTGGCCTGCTTCAAAGTGAGAATACAATTCATTTCAATCCAATAATTATTTATCATCAAAGGGAAGTTATGACAATACATCATTCATCGGTTTATCTGTAACTGTAAAATTACTCTCAGAACAGCCTTTTTTTTTTTTTGGACATCTTGTTACTTTTATTTTTATGGCTAACTCACTGGTTGTATTGGTACCTACTGAACTTTTAGAACCGTTCAGAAAAACAAGGAGGTAAATTCAAATCAAAGACTCAGTACCACGTTGTAAAAGTCTGAACTCTTAAGAGACCATGTCTCTCTCTTCAGGAGAAAAGAGCTGGAAGGTAATATGATCCTAACATCTTAAGAGTTCAGTTTTCTTTCCAAGTCTTTTGCAGCTTAATTATCACTTTTTCTTCTTCAAACATTTTCTTTCTATTTTTTTTTTTAATTGTAAAGCTGACTAGTGGCACTAAGGTTTGTGAAACATCACTGAGTATCTTTTAGGCTTTTTTTATTTATTTCTATATAGTTTTTTGATTATTATTTAACTTCTGTATTTTTTCAGCGATGAGAAATGTAATAACTTTTAAGATAGTAAGCATTATCACACACCTGAATATTCAGTAATGATTTTTTGAAATAAATTGCCAGTTCATAACAAATATCACCAAATGGCACTGGTGTTGACACTTCAGGCCAGTACATGGTCTGGTGCAACACAACTGAATATGCCAAAAAAAAAAAAAAAAAAAGCTACCGTCATGCAAAATTCAGGCAAATGTTAAAATTACTACAACCATGTTTAATCTCAGCAGCAGACAGGGAGGAGGAGAATGAGGAAGCTGAGGTATACAAATGTCTCTGTGCACATGACTTGACAGCTAGACACTTTATAGTAGATCCCCATTTGAAGTTCTTTACCTAGCGCCGGTGCTTTGATTTCTGACTTGTTAAATTCAGGCTACAAATAAAGAACAAACGATGGGTTAGAGCTGAAACAAAGACAGTGAGGAATGAGACCACATCGTCCAGTCTCATCAGTTCTCTTAATTTGTATCGTACCTTAGCTTTTTGGGAATGTCATGCTCCCGTTAGTTTCCTCATGCATGCAGCCATGAATGTTTTATTAGCTCACACTTTACGGGTCCCTCTGAAAGCTCTTCATACATTTGTAATTTATGACCCCCGCGAAGTGCTGTTGGTGTGATTCTGAGTGTATGTTTTCAGTCATGTACCTTTGAGGGCTTACATTTCCTTTGTAAGGAGAGTTTGCTGAATCGCAGAGATTGAAACTGGCCTGAATGTGACGCTTTTGCTGAAGAAATTGTACGTACACAGACCAAGAGAGCTGTGTCAGCCTGTACAATGTTGTGGCTCAGAAAGTTCCCGAAACTGTTTGAAGAAAGTGTTAGCGGAAGTGTGATTGGCACTATTTAATCTGCGGTACCTTCATTCTTCATCCCACCACAGGAGACTGGCTTGGATAAGCTGCTTGGATACATATATTTTATCCCACTTAATCCCATCTTTCGATGATCATTAAGTCGGTGCTGCTATATTATGCACCGTTTGATTTAAAGTGTTTCCTCTTAACAAATTCCGCTGTATAATCAGAGCAGTCGAGCTGGACCAAGCACCCAAAATCTTCACCGTTAATTCGATCACAAGACTCTTTTTCTGGGTTGCTCAATATTTATGAAGCCTCTAAGCACATCCTGGTAGTTTTTAGCAACAACAAGGAGATAGTCTTTGGAGACTCTGATTCCTATCAGACCACACTTATAAACTAGCTTGCAGCTTATGTTCCCACCATGAATATGCATGGCATTTTCCTTTTGTGACTCTCGGGGTCCGGGAGGTAGATCAGCCAAACGCGTCAACAAAGACCATATCTATATCTAAGTGCTCCGCTGGAAGATCAGCAGCATTTTGTCAGGGCTGAATATCTTCTGTCTCTCCTCAGGGATCGGGGAATTAGAAGGTCAGCAGCAGCGCTCAGGAATATCCCAGGGGAAGGGGGGGCAGCTGATGGTTGGGTGGGCTTCAGAGTGTTGCTGTGGCAAAAAGGTGATGTAATTCACATTGGCATATTGGGACACAGAAGAGCATTTTGACCTAGTCGTTTTTTTCAGCAGACGTTCAATATATAAAGCAGTATTTTTGCTCAAATGTATAAGCGTTTCTGTCTGGAGCTGTGTTTGCTGATTTTAGTCACTTGAATTTCATTACTTTTTCCCTTGATGTTTTGTCAGCTTTTAATGAAATCTATTCATCTCAGTACATTTGACATTTTAACTTGAAAATAAGTATCAGTTGCTATAATGCTTGAATCAGGGCAAAGTGACTTCCTTCTTTGTTCAAGAACAAAAGGAAAGGAAGACTGGGTGCCTGGATTCAAGCCTTTGAGAGTTTCCCATGACCTGGATGACTGAGAGTCTACACCAGCGAATATTGTGATTGTAATTGTAGACACGGCAAGTTTCTGACACAGGCAGTTCTCTCCCACCTCGTTCTGATCTCATTTACAATCCTGGTAGTGTGTCCTCTTTCCACTTTCTGTCTGCATGTGCATTGGGACTATTGGGTATTATAGTGGGAACGTATTCATGGATATGAGCAAAAATATTTTCTTACATGAACTAACTACAGTCGTCTGTTGGAAGGAATTCAGTAAATGCTTCAAAGCTGGCAGTTGCATCAAAAGAACAATATTAATATTTATACAACTGACATATTGTTAACTGGTTTTAATTAATGAGCACACCCAGAGAATACAGCTGAAGATCTGCAAGAATATTCATAGACTCTTGATTGCTTTTCACTTGTATTTGCACCTTTCTTGGAAAACTGTTTGTGGCACTGGATTGGGAAGATGTAATGTTTCTCCAATTGTGGATATATCATTAATAATCAGAAAGTTGGAGGGAAAAGGAGGACACAAAAAAATGCTCAAGCTGCTTAACTGATTTATCCAGGCTCTTTCGTCAGTCTGGTATAAAAATGTTCTCACATTTAACAATGAATGCTGGGAGGAGACCCCGTGGAAGACCCAGGACACGTTGGAGAGACTATGTCTCTCGGCTGGACTGGGAACGCCTCGGGATCCCCCCAGATGAGCTGGACGAAGTGGCTGGGGAGAAGGAAGTCTGGGTCCCCCTGCTCAGGCTAGTGCCACCGCGACCCGACCACGGATAAGCGGAGGAAGATGGATGGATGGATGGATGCTTAATCTGTTTCAGAATATTTTAACAGTTGAATATAAAAATCTGGTAGGAGAAAAAAAAAACTAATTCCAGATAGTTATACTGTTCATTTGAGCCTGGTCCCGTCAACATTTGGGCAGAAGTTAATTTATTGGCAGGATGCTCTGCCTTTTGTACACCCAACTTTTAATGCCACACCATCCTCAGACCTGAAACTACACATCCATCTGTGTGACGTGGAGTAGACTGCAGCAGAGATCACAGGACCGTTCCCACAGGACTCACAGAGGGCATGGAGCAGAACAGAGGGGGTTAATCCTCCAGAGCAAAGAGGCGAAGCTTCATCAAAAGGGGTCCAAAATGAGGTTGAGCCATGCAATATTGATGGAGAGTGGAGAGGAAAGTTTAGATGAGAGGAGGAGACTGTTCAGACAGGCGTCTGACCACAAACAAACATCTCAAGTGGCTTTCTTCCACTGCTTGAAAAAGTTTTTGCTGGTTTGGAAGTATGTTTAAATTTAGCTACTAAAACTTGACTGAATTTCTTGCTTTCATTTTCCAGAACAAAGTCCTGAACATTGATGGAGTCAAGGTGAAGCTCCAGGTATGCACTTTAATTTATCATTTGAAGGAAAAAAGAATGAAAGAGGACTTAAGGTTAAAAAAAAAAAAAACATCTTTACATAAACATAACAGAAGAAACGTGACGAAAGACATTTAAGTGGCCCGTTACCATCACTGTGGACCTGGTAGCAATTGACAAACTATTTTCATCAAGTGACGTACAGTTTCATTATTAAAATGGCTGCAAATGTCCACCTTCCTTTTCTTGGTGATCACAAAGAAACAAGAAGCGTTAAAACAAGATCTGGTTCAATCGATCAGTAGTGCTAGAAGCTTGTTTGGTCTAAAGGCCCAGGTTTGGTTTGGTTCAACCATGTGGAGTTTATTTTGCTACTTTTGTGATTTGAAATGCATTGAACAGTATAATATTTAAGAATCAAAATGTTTTGCTAAATCCAAAAGGGATACTTATGCTAAAAGATGTCAGAAATCGCTCCCATTCTCACTCCTCTTAGGACGTCCAAAGGAGAGGAATTGTTAGAATCGAAATATTATAAATAATAGTGGCATAAAAATATGTAAAATGAAAAACTGAGCCATTACTCTTTTTTTATTTTTATTATTATGATTAATTAAAACTGATTTGACTTGAATTTGTGTTATGATGAAAGCAGAAACATATTTTATCATTTTGCTTGTCATCATTAAAGTAATAAAATTGACTATTAATTCAGGGAACTAACCTCATGCATGGGTGTAAAAAAATAAATGTGTAATGAAATGGTAATGAATAAAACATTTTTTGCAGTGCAATTTGTATATTTTGACTCTCAGATCAATTTTTGGATTACAAATATCCCTGTTTGCATAGTAAAAAAACACAAAAGTAGCTGCATACCAATGTTGCTGTCAAGTTTATCTACTCTTCATCAACAGCTATAAGAAGATCAAAATACCAATTAAATGTGAATATTCTGGAGGAGAAAAATATTTTCAACATTAAATTGAGCTCAAAACAGGTTTTGAATATTTTGCTAGTATTTCTTACCGGGGTAAAATGACCTGAGATGCTGTTTTCCTCTGAATGTGTTTCCAAGAGTCTATAATCACAGTGAACACAACAACACAGTTTTGGTGCAATCTCTTAGTTGTCTTAGCCAAGCAATAATTATTGCAATTATTTTCTTTTATTGGCTTTGACTTAACTGGACTAATTTGGAATAGGTAAACTGTATTCTTTAAGTGCCTTGAGACCACATTTGTCGTGATTTAGCGATATATAGATAAAGTTGAATTGAACTGAACAACTCAGAACACAAATCTTTGTCAGAGCTTAGATAACAAAACAGTGGAGTTATTGTTTCATCATCCAGCTGACCGACAGCAACATTCAAAATAGAAACTTCTCTCGTATCTCATATCAATTCAGTGATTACTTTTCTCTCATCTGCAGATCTGGGACACAGCTGGACAGGAGCGTTTCCGCAGTGTCACTCATGCCTATTATCGTGATGCTCATGGTGAGACACTCGTGCATACAATATTAAAGGTTTTCATTATAACTGCCACTGATTTACACCTTGCTATTGTCATGAAACCATTGTTACATGCTGTGACCATTAATATCTGTGCATTGTGATTTTCTGAAGCCATCAAGACAAAGGTTTATTCCATGCTAGCACCAAGGTCTAAAGCTATTTTTCTTCCCCTCTGCTGTATTTAATGAGATTTAGGAACTCTTCTCCAAGGACAGAAAAAAACCAGCACCTTGAAGATTCAGGGACTTTCTGACAACCTGTAATCAGACCTCTCTTAAGAGTCAGTGTTTTTGCTTGTGTGTGATTCAATATTTGTATACACCATCGTTTTATTTATCTTCATGTGCTTATTGAGAATGCAGATTGATTTTGAAACCTTTTACTAATAACCGTCTATAGGGTTCAGTCTAGGCTGATAAATCAGATGTACTTCCTGGAAATGCTTCAGAGTTTGATCAAATTGTGTGTGATGTACAAAACAACATAAAACAGCATGATTTTATGTGATCTAAAACATCCAATTGCAACTCAAAGTGTAACTACAGTGCTCTAATGACTTACAATTTCAGGGGGCTCATTTTTTCCTCCAACATAATATCAAGCAAGCAAATATTAATGAAAAAAAAGCTTTATGTGAAATGCTTTAGGTTACATGCAAAAACTGGTAGATTTTACTCACACTTTACATTGCTGAGCAGAAATCATTTTTCTCCAGGGGTTAAATGGTAACTGTGTTCCCAATATTTATCCCTTGTCCCAATATCTGTAAATATAGAGAATATACTCTGTTTATCTTGCGTGATCAAAGGAAATGTCTACCATCTGGATTTGTGTAACTGTGTTAGTGATGTGACAATAACACTATTTCTGCTATATGTGGTAACTGTTTATTATTGCATATACACCCGTTGTGTGTTTATTATCCTCATTATCATCACGGTTTGGTGGTCAGCAGGATTTATTTCTCACAATCGTTTCCATCTCTTGCGAGAATGGGACCTTGCAGGACTTTCAACAGGGCCAGTTTCAGGCTCGAAGCCTTGAAAGATGTCTGTCTCTGAAAGCCATAACACATCTCTCCAGGTTTAGTCCAAAACATCTGTGTCTGGACTTTCAATTGCTTTTCCATTATTCATGTGAAGCATTACAAAGATTGTCTTCAGAGCCAGGTCATCACCTTCATCACCTTCTTTTCTGTCTGTCCCGGGGCCTGGACTGAATGAAAACTTAAAAATCCCCTCAAGTATTAATCTATAAAGAATATTTAGGATATGATCTTGAAAACTGAAGTTTATTGGTGAGCAATTTAGTTTTAATTAAAAAGGCTCCCTTCTTTACAGGACCTTCTTAAATAAGTACTCCAACATTTCAACACTTGTGCTGCCTTTAAATGCTGGTGTGCTGGAATCTGAGTTATTTAGTTTAATCTGAGCAAACTGATGTTTCAGAGAGTTTTAAAAGTATTTTGCAGAGGGGTCCTGATGCAGCAGTTTTCCAAGTTTTCTGTGTTTTTGTCCAAACAAATATAGATTTTGATCTTCCTGTCTGCCTTGTTAGTGTTTGCACTCTTTGCATGCATTTAAAGCCAAAAATTATGCTCATTTTATGTCTCATTGTAAACCATATTAAAAAATATGAATGCTCAAAGTAAAAAACCAAGATGTCAAGTGGTGTCTTCATGTGAGAAAACTAAAATTTTCAAGGGTGCCTTTTTTATAACTGCTTCTAATAACTTCTTTATAAGCACATTTTCTGGTGGTCAGCAGTGCAGTGCTAAGGGCTTTATTAAAAAATGTTAATGTATATCCGTCTCTTACTTAATCTTTTTACTATAATGTTTAAAATGCATCCACATACACTTCTCTGGGGAGAAGAAAATAAAGGCAAATCTCACTGCTGTTATGTTTTTTGGGGGGGTGAAGGCAGAGCTGTAGGCACAGTGTGCAAAGCCAAAGTGCAGAGCAATGAGTGTAGGAGGATGCATGGACTCGAAATTAGTTGGAAAACAAAGCAAGCGATGGTATTACTTTAGAAGGCGGCGGATAGGCGGCATATCTGTGTGGGAGAAAGTGCAGACAGTCATCAGGTATTTTTCAGCACTGTGCAAAATTCTGTAATTATTTTCAGCTCCAGACTATGGTCAAAATAAAGAAGCAGTTTAGCATGTATTATACAGGTAGAAAACAGAGTGAAAGAAGTGAAAAGATGAGGAATAAACAGACTTAAAATGGAAATTACAGTGAGGAGACCATTTCAGGCATCCTGTGTAACACCGTTAGAGATGGTTTATGTTCCCACTGTTTGCCCACATGTACCTATTTTTCACAAGCATTCACTTTTGCTATCTCAGATGAGGGGATGGCTCTCTGCTCGGGGACATTAGGGTGTGTTCTGTGCCATGCTTGTGAACATTCAGAAGATGGTTATTTGTTAGATTAAAATGTGAACCACGTAGCCTTTTTCTGTCATTTGGCTTTGTGTATTTTTTTCTTCTTTCATCTTCTTCTCTAACTTGCTATTTGATGCTCAACAGGTAAATATGAATGTTGACTCACCTGATAAAATCTGGGAAAATGGCTCATCCCAAATAAAACGGGCCTGTTCCTGATCCATAAGCTACATTATAATTATTAGTTAGTAAAATTAGTCGTGGAAATTTTGTAGCACAGGCAGTTAAAAGTAAAAGTTTGCAGCTGAAAGGTTTTTGATATTTTTCAAAAGGATTACCAAGTGATCTCTCCTTTTTATTTCTGCTTTGCTTTAACTGAGGGAGATTAACATAAATGAACTTGTGCTACATATTTTCAAAGGCTGTTGAATAATAATGAGAGAGTGACTGAGATTGTGTTTACTTCGCACTTCACAATGAGATGCATATTTCTCTGGAAAAGATCCAAGCCTCATTTGAAAAGGAAATTATACAATAATTCAAACTATACAGGACGTGTGAGAGAAAACATCACGGGGGAAGAAAATGTTAATGAAAGATACATTTGTTTCCATGTTCTTCCAAGTTCCAGCCTATTTAGTTTTCTTCTTCTTTTTTTATCCTGCACCCTAAAATAGTGCTGCACCATTTCTGCTTTCCTTTCCCTGTTGTTTTGCTTTACATTTCCACCTCTGATCTTCCTTCAAAACTTACAAGCCTCTCAGTGTTTCTGCATCTGCAGCGTTTCTGTCGTTCAGACGTCGATCACACCACTTCACTTGCAGGAAGTTTCAGTTTTTGAGTGTATCCAAAAAGTGAACCGAAACAAAAACAAACATAGTTGGACCTTCAAATAGGTAAAGCAACGCTTGCAACAGCATTCATTTCTGCGTCCTTCACCAACAGAGTGTCTGAGAAAGCAAATGACTGGAAACGGCTCCTCTTGCAGAGCTGAGCTTTATTATACAGCTGACAGTCCATTTCATTTTCCTCTCCCTTGAACTGGTACTTAACCATCCTTCTGCCATCAGCGAGAATAAAAGTGATTGCTTTCCAATTTGAACTAAAACGGAGTTGAGCATTCAAGATGAAAGGCTGAATAAAACATTTGCTGAAAATTCTTTCAACTACAGTATTTGGGCTTTAACCTCTGCTTCATTTCTTTCAGCTCTTCTTTTGCTGTACGATGTTACCAACAGAACATCCTTCGACAACATACAGGTTGGACACTTTCATTTTTTAAATCTGCTAATTGATTTTAAATGGTTTTGTGTTATATCAGACCACGCATAAATCTTGTTTCATATGTTGCTTGAACAGACATCATGTTACATTCATTTATATGAAACAATTTAAGATTTCAGTTAAACCTGAAATGGTTAAATGTGTTTTCATCATACTAAAGTGCTGTCACAGAGATGTCTCAGACATAACTTGACTGATTTATGGAAAACTGTGCGTATCGAAGAACCCAGAGAGAGGATAAACATAAACTAAAAGCCTGTATGGAGACTGCAGGTGACTTATCATTCTAAGCTTTGAGTTCAGACTTTATTTTCTTTATGGACTGGAGGGATTACTTGAATATTGATCCAATGCGACTGGACTGTAATGACTACAAAGACAAAGGACTAACCATTAGACTTGAATTTTGGCAAAATGTGGAACAAGTACTATAGAAACCAACATTTGAGATGCCTCGAATGCCCTTTCAGTGCTCCGGGTGATATTTGAAATCTGACATGTCGTTAGTGTGTTACCTAGAGTATATCTCCAAGTTTACTTTAATGGCAAAAGGAAGCAGTTTGGTTAAGCTTTTTACGAGTCCCTGTGAGATTATTTGTCTTCTGCATATGATTAAGACCAATTTTTATGAGTCAGTCGGTTCCTGTTTACTGAACTCAGATTCAGTAAACAGGAACCAGCTCAAGTTCTGATAAAAGCATCTTTTCAATATCCCAAAAGATGGACTTAAGAGTTAAAGTGTTCTCTGTGTGGCAGGAAGCCATTATGGTGAGAAGATACAAGCTCCCTGTGAGACCCGGTGGCTCTGAAACAGAGCTGACCGCTGTGGCGCCTGGTCTGCCTGTTAGCAAAGACTGTTAAATGTTTATGCTTCATGCACTCTGACAGCTTGTGCACAGAAAACGGATTAGGCGATGAAAGATGAAGCTGATCAAGAGCGCATTCGTGACTGCTTTTGTTTTTTGTTTGTTATGCAGATACTTTTAGAACAAGTATTTTACATGAGGATAAAACAAAAAAATAATAATTGTATCTTAATTGATAGAAATTTCATATATTGACACTTTAGATTATTTTACATAAAATGGCACAGGGTTGATTAAAAGCAGCTTTCTATCATGTCTGAGTTCAGGAGCAGCAGAAGGAGCCGAGCTGGAATAGAAACGGCCTCCAATTTACCAAAAACAATAATAAATATGCATATGTTTTTAAAAGTCACCTTTGTCTGCAGTTTGGTTTATTTGAGGTAAGAAAGAGTACAAAGTTTGAGGGCTAACAAACTTTACATGAGATAAAATGATGAGTTTAAGAGCTATAACTTTTATTCCTATTCATCATTTACTTTAATGTGTGTTAAAAGCAAAACATCTTATAAAATAAAATATAGCACATAATATTACAAGTAGTCTTGTCTTCGGAGTTTAATGCAGACTCCTCTAGAGGCCTGTTACCTCCTCTGTCAGGTATGACAGAGATAATGTCCACGTTCTCAGCAGAGACTTTCGTTCATTTAGAGAAGTGTGTATTTTTGTTTGTGTCATTAAACTGATGAACCATTTTGGCTTCACCTCAAGCACTGCGTTGGACAGAAGAGCCGGCATTAACCATACTAGTCACATCTTTTCAGGTCATGCCTCCCTGGTCCCCATCACTATAACTAAAATAAAATATTTTTTCTTTACTCCTCTATTGGCACATCTGAAATGTTTTCCTTCTTTTTCCGTCTCTTTTTTAAAATGTTCCATATCCACTGTATGGTGGTCCTAGAGGGGCAAATTAATGAGCTGTGGAAACACACAGGCAGTTGGTGGTCAGCCTGCATTCATAGACGTGCATACAGTCTAAATTTTATGTAATGTTCCTTTATCTAGTTATTCTTTACTTTAACAGGGGAAAAAAAAGTTTATCATGTCTGTCAACCCATAATCTACAGGTTTGGATTAAAAAAACAAAAAATAGAAATAAATACTCCAACAAAATTATTCAAAACTTTAAACAGTGATAAGAGTAGTCACAGAAGGAGGATTTGTATGTTTAACAGATATTTTGATTAGAAGGTGTGGAAAACCTCTCATGACAAGCCAGATGGGTGTGGATAGTAAAAATACCTGATCCTAAATATAGTTACATGAAGTCATAAATTTGGCAATCAACCTAAATGGAATGGAAAACTGATCAGGGCAGATTCAGCAGAATGAACTTTGAGCTAGGAAAAATAAAAAATAAAAGAAATGAATCATTTTCAGTTTTTTGTTGCATTTTTTTTCCAGTTTTGTCCAAACCACAGTAAACCACATTTCCGCTGACTAGTCGAGGACAGTCTCTCTGATTAGTGCTGTTTAATCACTTGCTGAGTTCTGATCGTGACACTCACATTGTGCTTCCAGCTCAAAACACCGCTAGTCGACCAATCACGTCATGTAAATCGCTCAGTTACAAGCTTTTCCTGTTGTGTGGGCGTGTTACTTTTTTTAGCTGAAAGAACTTGAAATGCCCGCTTCACAGGAAACATGATGAGATTCATCAGTAAATTAAAACTGACTGTGCTTTTCCAATGAAGAAAAATAGTAATGATTTACATCTTAAATCAACAAAAAACATGCACTTTCAGTTCCAGTGCAAAGGACTGCAAATACTTTTCTTGTGAACAAGAGCTTCACAGTACCACTCTCTCATGTTTTATGTTACAGTTCTGCACAGGTAAATATCAATGTTTCATCTGTAAAACGGCAGCTTTTCTGCAGCCTGTAGTTTATCCATTGCTCTCTTTTGTGGCACTGTAACTGTTATCAAAATGAGTAAAGTTATCCCTCATACTTGCGTCTTGTCAAGAGCATTGCTGCTTTAAAGCACTGAAACACTTGTTAGGGGAGGAGGAGGATGTTTGCTGCCAGTCTGTGCAAGAGGAATGTGATGTGCCTGTACACTCTGATCACTGAAGCAAGAATGATGCCTCCTGATGTGAGTAAAAAGCTAAAAAAAAAAAAAAAAAAAAAAAGCACAAGTTCAGACTGCAGAGATGTAGACCGCTGTTACTTCAGCTGGAAACACAGGTGAAGATGCGTAACGAATTGTCAGCTACTGAAACACAGTTCCCTACCCTGTGGTTGTAGCTGGTTTACCTACAGACGGTCCTGTTCCCTTTCCTTCATAAGCCAACAGCTCCAGGCTCTGTTTTTCAGAGAAGTCTGATCTGTCTGAAAAGCTCCAGATGAACCACTTCTACTGTAGGCTCTGTTAAGATACTCAGTAGCCCTAACTGTGTACGTTTCTTTTTTTTTTCTTTATTGCTGGTTTGTTTGTTTTTCTCCTTATGCCTAACCCAAAATCCTCGGGCCAAACTGATTCTGTTGTGCAACACTGCATTTCAACCCATCACAGTTCCTTTCTGTCCATGGTTTAGTGGTCCCATATCACTTTTGTGATTCACATTATACAAAAATACATTTTCCAGTATTTATTCATGTGTGAGAGATATTTGAAAATAAAAAAAATGTTTTTTGCAAACTTTAGACTTCAGCATACATTTTGGAGCTTAGAAAGTGTCATAATTGTACAGTTGTTGAGCCTTTGTTGTGAAATTGGGATATTTTGTGGACCACTAATGCTAATTTACTTTTTGGAGTAAGACTGCCTGGTAAAAGATGTTTATGACTCAAATTGAGCCTTTATTTCACCAATGCAATCCCAGGACAAAATTCAGTTTGAGTGCCAGTCGTAGAAGAATCATCTTTTTGATGAGATATGTATGTTGATAATGGACAGATGACCTGTGACAGCTGGCATCCCATTAAGCTCTTGTGACCCTGAATAAGATTGAACCATATATTTAAAAAAAAAGAAAGAAAGAAAGAAAGAAAAGTTACTTAATTTTAAGATTATATCTCACATTGACTTACTTATCTGGGTTTGGTTCATGGTTCCCTATCTCCTTAATCTGTTAAAATAAAAGCAATGTATTGGTTTGTATTTTTCCCATATCCATGCATGGGACAAGTTTGGAGCATTGCTTACTGAACTGAGATGGTGGGGGGTTTTTTTAGCACAATGCTATCACAGCTTTGTGTGTCCCAACATTTACATATTCACCTAAACTCATCTAGCCAATCCTTGTGGTAACAAGGTAAAGTTAGTTTTGCAGGTATTTAGACATTAACCAAAGGGAACTCTGCTCCAAGTGTTGTTTGCCAGTGACTAAAAGTCACTAAATTTCAATTATCTGCTGGCTTTTATGTATCCCAGAAAATTATACATTCTGTTTTACTGCTGCGTTACTGCACTTGTTCACTAGTGGGACTTATGCAGTCTATTATTTCAAGCCATTTCTAGACTCCCACAGATCATGATTATCCTTAGGATACAGATTTTCTAGCTTCTTCCCAACTCTGCACACCCTTCCCTCCCTCTCCCAAATCCCTCTCATATTCAGTCAGTGTCCCATTATGTAGAAGAAAAATGTTGGGTGCAAACTGCAGATGCCTGCTGGCACACCGCTGCCTAACGAGCACTAACTCATGTTAATGAACACTAATGGCGATGAATGCCTCTCTCTGGGAAAGGGATAAATTAGAAGGGCAAATAAATTTTCCTTTTGCACCCTGAGACCTGCTCCTCTCAGTAGTGTGTCACTGTCACCCCAACAAGGACACATTTAGGAAAGAAAACCTTCAATCTAATTGAAGGTTTATATTTAGGCATCAGAGGCTAAGTCAAAACAAACTATTTTATACACTCTCATTCTGGATCTTAAATATTCAACTTCTTTCATTTGTATATTTTAAGTGGTTGTAAGATAAACATTTTTCTTTAAGTATTTAAATCCGCAGATCTATATGTCTATTTCTACCAACTACTGGCTGAACCACAGTTATTCAGATGCTTAATGCAGTCCACTGTGGGAAAGGAATTAATCATTTGTTTATATAATGCACAATAGCTAGTAGTCTAAGTCATTATTTTTGCAGAAATACACAAGCCACTTAGTAATCTGATGAATGTCTTCTTGTTAGAAACTTTGCTTCAGAAAGACTTTAAAAATCCATTTAGGTTTGGTTTCTTTGTGTTACTCTTCTCAAAGGCAGGTAAGCCCCTCCCCACTGTGGTCATCCAGAGATCAGAACACTTGCCGTGGATGCGGACAGTTATGAAATCATAATCATTCACTACTGGTTGTCAATTTACCTGTAGTTCAAGAAAAAAAAATCATGTTAAATCTGGTTAAGCTTCCTTTGAAGTTCTCTGATGGAGAAGAAGATGGAGGCTTGATAACTGCTCTGAACTGGCATTGTGATGTCTCAGTTCTTAGCAAATCTCTACTGAGAGATATTTCAGACATATAAACTGCCCCAAACAAAGTGCCAGTTATGTCAGATCTTTTGAGTTGTCATCCAAATATATCATCTGTTAGAGTGTATCACATGGCGAAAGGCTATAAAAATGTTGAATACTCTCCCATTGTTCACAGATATGTCCAAAATCTTTATGTTACATCCCAATAACATCTTAAATTCATTGTAAAATGTTAGTTTTTCCAGTTAGTCTGATATCTTTGCATGATGTTGCATGTGCTGCTATCCAAATACTTGATCATGCTTACATATCTGTTGTAGAAACACGATGAAAACCCTCTAGAGGGATGAAACCTGCAGCTGCTCGTCTCCATTCATCTCTGTCTGTCCCCAGGGCGGGCATTGGCTTCAAATGAAATGATCCTACGCCTACCTCATAGCTGCCAGTTAAATGTCATGGCAGCATTGCACCAGATGGTGATGAGAGAAACTGTTAGTAATTAATGCATTGATATAAAATCAAATACCAGTAATTTCTAATCAGAGGGCACCTTGGCTTTTGAGAAGTGACTAATTTCAGGTTTGCAAAGGGAATTATTTAAAACATTCAGGTATTAGGCAACTTGACATGATATCAGTGATATTCATTGTCACTGCCTGTGAATTGGTCTCATGCATGGAAAAATTATTACTGTGTCAGCTCCATGACATGAGTGGATTGCTGTAGTCAAATGGGATGAAGCCATTGCAGGGTGACTCTGCAGAGGAAAACTATTGGAGTTAAAATGATCAACCCATGCCCAGGCAGCTGTCCTCAGTGGGCATTTTGACATTTTTCAAAACAGTCTGAACACTTACTGTATGCTCATGCAAGCACACACAAAACAATGAAGTATAAATGAAATGCTATTAAAGTTGATGGATTTTTATCGTAGTTGAATCAATACTGGCAGAAACAAAATAACTGCAATGCTTCAGTGGTCGAATCTGTTAGAGGTGCTTGATTAAAATTACTTCAAAAATAGAAGGAAAAAAATCTCTAACTGGGAAAAAGAGCCTCTGCCTCATCTCAGCACTTTGTTATATAACCATCACAGAAGTACGTTGTATGGTCCTCAAAGTTCATTGCAGCTCTGCATAAAGCTCTTTACCTTTAAAGGGGTTTGCATGTCAAATGTTAAAGCCATTTTCACAAGTGTGCAAAAAAGTATTTTTCTTTTTCTTTTTTACTGCCACAGAAAACACATTAAAACAGCTTTGAATAATCAAAAAGGCTGCTTTGTCCTAAACGGTTATTTGAACTATCAAATAGAAGGACAAGCATTTATTCGCTTTGTAGTTGCTGCTTTCATTACAAAAAAATATTCCAGTGTTGCTTTAATTAAAGGAAAAACTCAAGGCTAGAAAGTTTGAAATTTATCCATAAGATGGGAAAATTTAAAAAAAGAAAAAGATAAATTCATGTTCTACAAATACATTCCTAAATTCATAAAACGTTTTCAGGTATTATTTGGATTCAGAGGGTTTCACTTTTTTATAGGTTTGAACAAGGTGAGTCAATCAACTTCTGAATTATATTGTTAATTGTTTTGTTTTTTTTCCATCATTCATTCCTCATGGTAACTACTGACACCAGAATACTGGATTCATTCTAAAATCCACTTCTGTTTTGTTTTCCTTTGATGATATCTTACAAATATGATTCTAATTTTTAATCAAATTTAACACTTGTCAACAAAAGTTTCCTAAAGTTTAAACAACTATGTCAATGTTTTCTGACACACATTCTTTTTGTCCTTTTGGAGTGTTTTTTTTTTTCCCCTCCCAATCTGCTTGGACCAAATAGAGAAGTGATTTTTGTTGTGGTTACTATGGCAGCAGTAAGTGGTCTCTTATAACTAATGGGGAGTTGTGCCTTAATTGACTAAAATTTTGGCTCAACATTAATAATCAGTGACACGAACACAAGAACAAATATCTCCACCAAACAACAGTGCAAGTTCCATATGTCATTCAGAACGATTATGATGTTGTACAATAACTTGTTTGAAAGTTTTTATTTCGCCCTGGCACCATAAATAAATATTCTATCCATGTATCAGTTTTATTGTGGTAATATTGATTGCAGAAGTTACAAATTCCCAAAGGTCTTTAGGTGAAGTTGTAATCCACTTTCATGCAAAAAAAAATAAATCATGCTTTTAGCAGCTTATACATTTATGTACAGGCATGGATGTACTAAAAGTTGATCAGAATAAAGCCTGGAAATCTTAAGTATTAGCATAAAAGGCACAACTGCATAAGGATCAATAGTACAGATGTTCAAAATAATGAGAACTGTGTATATGTCCACAATCTGAAACGCTGTGTGAGAAACTATATACACAACTCCTGCTTCAAGATAAAATTGTACTTGGTAGAGAATTTATTCCAAATAGTCCTTGATTTGACCAGTTTTCAAAAAGTTGGCATAAAGAAGTCTTTATAACAGTATACATATAGTTCATCTAAGCGTGAGCTTGGGTGCAAAGAAGTAAACATACAGAACACTTTTTATTATTATTAAATATGATTCTGTCAGCAGGCCTGAGATCATGGCAATTTGGCACTCCAAGTAAATACATCTGCTTTATTTATTTGCAATCTTGTATTTGGAAAAAAAAAAGATTTTTAAACTGACAATTGTATTTCTTGAGTAGCCAAACAACCCTCTTTCTTTACTTCTGAGTCTAGGTTAAGGTGTGGAGAGAGCACAAATACAGGACACCCTGAGTCATGAGGATAGTTGAAATGGCATTTGTTATAATAACTTTTTAAAAAAGAGACTTCTAAGCAGGAATCCAAACAGAAAACAAAGAAAAGCCACAAGACAACTGCTACATGGACAGACAGACATTCAAACAGATGAACAACCAAGACAAGACCATATATACTCACAGGGAATGTGGAGACACAGGTGCAAACAATCAGGACTGATGGTGTCAAGGGCCATCAAATAAAAACTAAATACACAAGGTCACAGACTTTCAAAATAAAACAGGAAACAGGTCACAAACATAGGACCAAACCCAAAGAACAAAGTAACACACAGGAAAAGAAACCCAAAACACTACAGAAACCCTTCACCAGTAGTCTTCAACTCCAGTCCCCGAGCTCCACTGTCCTTCATGTTTTAGATTCTTCCCAGCCTAAACACGCCTGGTTCTAAAATTCCAAAATTTGTGCCACTTAAGCATTTCTTCTTTTTTGTCCAAAAATTCTTTTCTCACAATGTTTCACGCAAATATGAAATTTAAACAGTTTATATTCACTTTAACTTGTATTTGTCAGAATACGAGACACACACAAAAAACTGCACTTTTTACTGCGATTTTTTCAGGGTGAAAAAAAATGTACTCTCTAAACAAGTCTTTTCAACGGTGGCTCAAAAAAAGCATCTTTGCAAAAGACAGAGCCATTCTTTGCAAATACAGCATTTCACATCAGGCTATTTAATCCAGACAAAGTGATTTAAACTCGTAACTGAATGATTAGAAGTTGAAGGATGATGCTTATTTTCACCTTCTGAAATTCAAAACAAATCGAAAAAGGAGCTTCAGTCTTGCTCGGCCCATATTCACTGTTAAAGCAGCCTTTCAGAGCTCATCATTTGTGAGCACGTGTCTCACGCTCACGTAAGACAGACAGGCACATCAGCTGCTCTTTTACAAACATGCTTTTTGTTTTTGTTTGTTTTTTGTGTGTGTCAGGCTGTAGACATGGCGGCCGTTTCTCTGATGTTTCTACATTGGGAAAATTTAAAACACTTGCTTTGTGCACTTAACTGAATGTATATTGTGTGCATGCCTATAGAAAACTTTACATAAGCTTCTGAAAATGGGCCAAAGATTTTTCTCCCTCTCCGTGTAAATCCAGTAAAGCTTATTTGTTTCTGCATGCATGAATGTATCAGGATTTCTCCGTCTGTCTCGTGTGTCAGACAGTGATACAGTGTCACTGTTTAGCTCAGCTGCTTAAACCTCCTCTCAGGGGAGAAGTCCTACTTTCCCCCTGTGCTCCTCTGGGTTGACTCAGTCTGAATCTGCCTGTTGTTAGGAGCAGACTTTTCGTCTCTCCGTGTAATACTCTGATCAAAGCGTGGCAAGAATAGCATTGTCGCCCATCGCAAATCTGCTTAGACAAAAGTATGACGGAGGAAAAGTTGAGGCTTGAGGGGAAAATCTGAGGATCCTCGAGGCGATTCATTCTCATTTGTTTAGATATAATAAATGGCCTGCCATTTACAGCATGAGAGGAGATTTTATTAGCAGTATTAGTTGTGTATAGTTTGTTGTCATTGATCTAATTATTCAGGGAATTCAAGGACAAGTCATTTGTTTGTTTCTTCTGGTTAAAATCAGAACTCTCCATGAAGTGAATATTATTATCACTTTTGGTTTATATATTTATATATGTTCTTATGAGGTTATAGTCAACAGTGTTCAGCTGTTCCAGATTCTGTTTTTCATTAACAAAACATCTGAGAGCTTAATGTATTACCACCACCCCACTGCTGTCACTTTAACCAATCCAAAGGAAGATTTGGCCTGAAAATGTACGCTGAGAAGCTTATTTTTCCTGACATAGTGTTGGAACTACACTGAGGAGTTTCATTTAAATTTGGAACAAGATCATCTGAAGACTGTGAAGAAAAAGGTCATGTAATAATGGCCATATAGTTCAGATTATATATTATGATGTGAATTATGGTAATACATTGTATATGTATAAAATGTATTATCATAATCTTTCAATTCTGAAGTTTGATGTATCAAGACAAGATTGTTTCACATTATTCTGAAAGAATTTTTCCCCTCTTCTCTTCTTCACAATGACTCTTCATTTATCTTTTTGTTTATGCAGAGCTTTTCAACCCTAAATGTCAATCAAATTGATGAGGTCATTCTAACACCTCGATTCATCCCATTTTCAGCCGCTCTGATATAGATTTCTTGGTGTCCTTGGGATCATTGACACAATTTTGGCCCAGTTTCAAGACAGATAGCCCAATATTTGACTTTATATCAGTGGTTGTCAAACTGGGGGCCGCAGGCCCCTGGGAGGCCATCAGGGGGCCTCAGAAAATTAGTGGGAAGCTAGGCAAAAAAAAAAAAGTTCAGGAGCAATGTGTGTTCCAGTGTGTCCTTGGAATGCATTTTTGTCTTAATTGAAACCCTTTATAATATATTTTTTGTATGTTAAGTTTGTATGGTAAAAAGCAGCAAGTTGTTATTGATAATGTTTATTAATCATTATCCCCAAAATTGGCTGGTGTTCTCATGTCTGTGGGTTTGGGGGTCCCTGGCATAGGAAAGTTTGGGAATCCCTGCTTTAGATTACTTTGGTATATGGAGAATTTCATGGTCAGCTCGTGATTGTGAGGTGTTCAGGTCACGTGATTGTGAAAAAAAGTCTAAATCTTCACTCTTTGTTTGAAAGCTGATGCAAGGTGTTTGTGTGCATTACAGCCTGATATCAGGAGGTCCCGTCAGTCCAAAGAATATTTTTTCATTAGTCTTGTGGTTTGTTCAGATGCATCTTTGCAAAAGGAGAAATAAAGAAAAGGATCAATCAGTAACAGCTATGTGATACTTCCTCCAATGAAAGACCAAAAAAGGAAGAAAAAACAGCCTTACTGAACCAAACCATGTAAAGGAAAAAATTGCCAAAAGTATATAAAAAGAAACCTAAAGAAGACCAAATGAATCAATCCTAGCAGCTGACCTAGTTTATACTCTCAGTGACAACAAAAGAAAATCCGTTACAAAGCAACATCAGAAGTGCCCTTGCACAGCGGATCAAGTGACAACTTGCCTTGACAATGTGTGCAGCCTCAAGCAGTTGTCTGCCTGTTTTTGAATTTCCTTTTCTCTCTGATGCACATCTTTGGTCTTTTCTCTCTCTTTGACTTTTCCTCCATCTCACTACCTTTAATAGATTCTCTGAAATGTCTTACCCTATGTAGCATCATGTCGTTTTTCTGCTTCTTTAACGTTCCCGTCAGCTTTCATTTCATTTTCATTACATTTGGCATATTAACTTTAGAAAGTGCATTATTTAATTTATAAAACTGTTAAATGGATCTAGAACTAAAATTAATTGAATTTTCTTATGTTTACTTAATGGTTTAGATGGCCCTAACAGACAAAATAAGCTGTTGGATGTATCTGCACTGGTTAAGAGATTTTATGCAAAGGCAAAAAGGAGCTATAGACATGTATCACCTCCTGACACTGTCATTATCATTGACATTTGACTCCCTGAATGTTTGCCCAGAGACCTGGTATTAGTCTTGAATAAAAGATGAATTCAGACATACCCCTTCCCCCTGCTACTGAGAATATTAAACACATTTGGAGTATCAAGCATTTATCTGCTTGATACGCTGATAAATAAATGCATTTTCTTTCGTTCTTCTTTTTTTGGTTACACTATTGCCCATAAAGTTGGAATAATTTAGATTTCAGAAACATTGCTCTTTTTTCCCTCGTATTATTTACAGTCATTTCACGAGAAAAAGTAAAATAAATGTTTTATTTCAGCGTTATGGTCAACGGTGTATAATATTTGTCATAGTCACACAGATGGTCAGCATGTTATTGACTCGTAGTAACATTACACAGCTTTGTAGATGCAGAGTTTCAATCATGAAATCATCACGACCTTCAAATAAAAAGGAGAAAATGTCATTTGTAACTTCTTTGCAGATGTATGAATGACATCTAAATGTCTCTTAATATTAGCTTTTGTTGTTGATGTAGTTCAGGCTTCTGTTTGTTAGACTTTGAGTCACCATCATTTTGCTGAAACTGGGCTCTTCTCACTTTTATCATTTTGAATGACATTTTCTTCTGCTGATAAATTGTAGAATCTTTTCTTCATTTTATCTCAGTGTTCCTGTGGCACAAACTACCACAGAGCCCTGAAATGGAATATTACCTTAATGTCTGTTTACATCACTTGTGAGTGACTTCAGCTTTCCATCTTTAAGGCATTCTTGTTTTTTTTTGATTGTTTTGTTTTGTTTTTTTCATAAGGAGTTTTCCTTCCGAGGTCTTGTTTGTGCAGCTGTATGTGCAGAATATAACAGTGTCCCACCAGTCCTGTGTTAGTTAAACCTTCCTGCATCTCCCTTGCAACCGTACAGTGGTTTTGTTGTGCTTTTCTGCTTAGCAGATGGGCAGAGCCTACTCCACCCCAAAGGCATTTGTTTTCAGATATAAAAAGATAATTCCTGTTTATTTCCACTTGGCATTTTTCCCATTAATGGGACTCTTCATTTCTCTGACCCCTCGCTTCAAAAGTGCAAAATTAGCATAAACCACAGAGTCAGAACAGCCATGTTAATGGGCAGTACGGCAGGCTAAACTAAACTACAATTAGTCTTCATGACTGGTGCACAGCTCATGCATAATTCATTCTTGGAAATATCATCATTTGTAATAACAATTTCTAGGACTTTTGCCTTTCACTTTGAATTGATTTTTTTTTTCTAGTTTTACTCACATTGTGCTAGTTGTACTGGGCTCTTCTTGTAACAGTCATTCATAAAAGACAACAGCAAATTTATTTTGATTATTTCAAATTGATCATGGGAAATTAATTAATAAGTGACCAAACCCTTAAACTTCTTTGTATTATTGAGTAAAAACTATTCACCCCTTATTCAGCTGAAGTCCATTTATGAATTCACTGCATTGATCCTTTTTGTTGTGTCTTGAATCATTCCTGGTATCGTTTTTATGAGATGACAGTGCAATAGGGCACTTTAATTCTCTTGGTGATTATATTTGTGAAATGGTCCATAGTTGGATGCAATATTAAAAGCCAAATGATCTAATTACAAGCTGTGATTCTTTTTAGTTCATTTTAGTTTTGTCATGCAGAGGTTTGCTTAAATGTATTCCTTGGGGAAGATGATTTAGGGTGTATAGAAATTAAAATCGAGCCACAATGGCGACTGACATGGCTGAGCAGTATGTGAATGATGAGAAACCTTGACAAAGGATAAATTATACAGGGAGTAGGTGATTACCCGCATCAGCAATATGCTAAAACACCACTCACAAGAAAGATTTAAACCCAATCCAAATATTTTTTTTCTGTCTCACAAGAAGAGAGGGGAAGGGACTTTATCTCTGAGCAGTCTGACTTGAGCTGGATAAATTGTCCTCCTCCAAAGAAAGGGCCTGATTAAAAAACCTCACTGCCACCATCAGGTCTGACCTCATTAACTCCAAAGCATGTCAAAATGAAAACGTGATTCAGTATTGATTTCAAAGAAAAGAAATCTGCCCATGGAGCAGGTAGAGTCAGAAACAGCAGCCCGGTGCTGAGCACACTCCTCTTGCTGCTGAGTGTGTTGTGCAGAGGGTGTTTGGAGTTTTTTATAATGGTTTTAAGACCATTTGGGGCCCTAGTGGGTCAAACCCTGTGCCCACCACTGAGGTGGCCCTCCTCACTAGTCTGTCCAGCTTTGCAGCATCTTTCTGCTTAGTGCTGCCTCCCATCCCACCACAGCATAAAAAACACTGATAACAGCTCAGTACTGGAAGTCTGATGTGTAGCGTGTGAACAGGACAGGTGAGAGGACAGTCCCCTGTGGTGCTCTGTGAGGTAGTCTGTGATCCAAGAGACCATATTTTGAGCCACTCCCATGTCGTTCAGCTAAATGGGGCTATGTTTTTGAATCTTGGATCAAATATACTAAAAAAAATCTAAACTGGTATGGTTTACTTGTAGTAGCACAGACATGCTTTAAAAACATACACAATTCAAGATGGGAAAGGATAAATCTTGTCTTAGGGGCATAAAACACATCTGCAAGATGGCTACAAGTCATATCATAAACCAGAGTGCATCTGCTGCATGTTTATATGATTGTGAACAATGAGGTAGCTGCTAATAAAATCATACTCAAAGCTGAAAATAAAAATGTCACTTTTAATGTCTCTCTTGGTCTTGGGCATAAATGTACTCTAAGTGGCCTTTCCTTGTCTTAACACTTTGTACGATGCCTGGAAGTCAGAAATGCAAGTATGAAACATGAACATATGTGAAGGTGGATTTCATAATATGATGCTTAAGAAATAGCTAAAAGACTTTTCCAGTTTTGTTAAGCTCGTGTATACCCGTCTTTTATCTAAAAAGAGCTAGGATCCTCTCCAGTAGGTAACCATGACCCTGAAATGGAATAAGCAGAAAAAGATAATGAATGAATGTATGGTTGTCAGAAAACAAGTGCTGCAAGGATTCAAAATATTTTATGTTTTTGAACTGTAACAAGAACATATATACTTTGAGATATTTCAAAAATATATAGTTTTAAGTGTGTGCATGTGTTTGCATGAGCTGAAAGGTGGGTGATTTGGATTTGACACAGAAAGATATGGAAAAACCTTTGGATGAAGAACTTCAGCTGAGATTAGTCTGTATAACGGAGCTTAATTTTACTATTGTTCCTCAATGACTTGGACTCAAACCATTTTTTTTAATGGCATGGACTTGAATCAATAACACTGAAACAGTAAAACAAGTTTCAAAACCTTTGAAAACATAATATAATGTTGAAGGGCTTTGTCTCTCCATCCATTTG